>CABFWO010000302.1:248101-339224 GCA_902155825.1 Timema genevievae | reverse complement strand
GTTAGAGCTTAGTCTTTAAGCGAGGGTAGATTGTGGCTTATTTGTTGTCCATTATAAAAGTGGTTCTGATAGATAATAGCACCATTTGAATTGTTAAAGAGCTTGTATTCGATATTTATACATCCCTGGTTTAAATCCTGCATTAATATGTCAAAAAATAGAATAAATGCCTCGATTAGTTTTGGAGTACTCTGTGATCAGTAAGTTAATCCTGATGACAATCTTTAAATGAAAAAAAACCAACCCAAAACACCTGCTTTATTATCAAAGGCGCAATCATCAATAAAAACTTGTACCATTGAAACCTCTTACACGATCTGATGGTCACACTATCTAATACGCTAGGCCCACAATAAACCAGATTTTATCAAGGCTCTAATATATTCTGGGTATACTAGGGAAGTTTATTTCAAAAGTTATTTAGCATTGTAGTTTCCCCATACGTTATATAAACCTATGTGGGTACCCATCCAATCTCTACTCATTAGATTAGGCCAATCATAAACCGCATGTTAAACGTACTGATGCAAAAAAAAGGGGGGGGGCTTTAATGAATGCACTCCTTATAATATTTACATTTTTACCTAATTAAACGCAATCAATACACTCAGGGACTACACTAATTTGTGGGAACATGAAAACGGATGAATGAATCATTTAATACATTTTGACTAAATTATGGGAATGTTTCTCGCTGTCGGGGTGGAGTCATATGCTATCAAGAATTAACAGACTAAATACGTGAGGTGATTTATAAAAATAAATACTAGCCTTGCAGCACGTACGAAAATAATATATCTAGTGAACATAAAATGTAAAGTACTGCTATTACCAATGGTAACAGAACTATTAACGGAGGAAGAAATGTATATTATGGAGGTACCAAGCTTGGTCAGTTGTAGTAGAACTGACGTGCTAGTATCCATTGCTACTATAGTAACAGTTAAAATCTATATATTTTAAAATATACAAGAGATAGTCAATTCATACAATAATTACATCCTTTTTTAGTGTGTAATTTTATATATACTCTAAGAGAGTTAGAGAAAAGAAGTTCGTGATTTCAAAACTAAGTTAGTCTTTACTTTAAAAAAATGTTTTCTAGACTTATAAGGTTAGTAGATTTTTAAATGAGGTTGTTTTTGTTTGGCTGTCCTTTGAAATTATGAAAGTATTTTGGAGATCCCTTGTATAAATGAAAACAGATATGGCCCAAGTTTTTATTTGTTGTATAAAGTAGAAACAAAGTTCCCCAACCCCTTTACTTTTATATTCACACAGTCTCTTGAATCCGAGTTGTAGAGTGCCATGAAATCAAATTTAGAAAAAAAGGGACACACTGAATAAATTCACAAAGTTGATTCGTGGATGAAACAGACACCAAATTTCACAGCTAAAAAAACAACAACTGTAGGTTTAGTCGTGAATACGTAATGTACAGTCGTAGGCACTCTAATACATAATCGCAATTGTTATAAAACATTATTTTGAGATACCAAAAAAGTTTGTCAGATAATCTATAAATCTCTTTGTACTATTTTTTTAAGTACGGAATTAAATTTTGGATCTATATAATACCCAGATATCTGGACATTACTATTATGGTTATATAAATGCCTAGGTCTATGTTTCCGTATCACGGAATGTAAGACCAAAGTGCGTGTCTAGATAATCCAACGACCGCTTCGTTAACGAGCACTAATGAGGGCGTGTGTTTTAACATAATTTACGTATGTGCAACGTATCTTTACTACTCGTCTGGACTGTACGAATATTTACTCTACTGGGATAATGATGGGAATTATTTAAGTTTACAGAAATCGTATCTACATTTAGGTAAAGAGTGGTAAACTATCTACAAAGAAACAGCCTTAGCACACCTGGTTAGGATTTTGGCCTCGATATACCCTATAACTAGAGATAGGGTAAATTCGCTTTTGCGAAAAACGCGAAAAGAAAACAAAGGGTTGAAAATAGGGTATTTATAAGTTTTCTTTGCATTTCATGGCATTTGAAAGTTTTTAAAACGATTTCTATTTCGTGAATTAACGCGAAAAACGTGATTTTGAGAGTATTTTAGCTAAATTATTCTATTTAGCGAAATAGACGCGAATTCCCTGAAAATGCTGTGCATTTAAATAAAATGCTGAGAATTTCTATAAAACGATGTTTTTCAGAGGTAATAAGTGATTAAAAAATCATTGAGTTTCACTCGTCTGTGTGCTTCAGCTCGGGTTTTACTTGCATCCTGTGCTTTCCACAGCCCATCCGGCTAATCGCCACATTCCGTTAGTCGTTGCTTTTATCATAAATCCTTTGTGTAGGCCCTAAAAACATTGACAAAAGACATTTTTACCTATTTTTCTACAAAATACTAAATTATGCCACAAAACGCTAAATTTCCAATAATTAATGCTAAAAAAACTGAAAATTAATGCTATTTTACCCTATCTCTACCTATAACAAGAAAACCAAACCAGACGGAAGCCTTAGCTCATATGTATAGGCTGATTAAACCTTTGAAATTAATTAGAAATGAGCCAGCTACTGTTAGAAAAGGTTTAAGACAAATTAAAGATGCAAGAATGATGAACTGGATGACCTCCAGTACAAAGTTTTAAACAAGCTATTGTGTCTCACTATAGTACCTAAGCTTTTATATGACTAAAAAATTAGAACTAGAGTACAGTTTTATCAAGGTATACAGTTAATGTAACCTAACCTAAAGGTCCTACCAACTAACAATTTTTATAACATATGTAGTAAACTATAAGTGTATTTGTTCTTTTGATTGGTTGAGATAAAAAAAAGCTACATGTTTGCTCAATATTTCTACAAAACAAGAGCGTTTGTTTTAAAACAGGGATGATGCAATTATTCCATTCAAATTTTTATTTTCTGATTTAAATAATTTAATTCATCTATGTATATTGTGTCGTGTTTGTTTAACTTTTAGGGTTGGAAGTATTTTAGTAACGAGACTATTTAGCCAATATACACATTACATGACTTAAAAGAAAGCGTAATACTTAAAGATCAATAGAAGCTCAGTTATGGAAACTATCTGTGGAATTATTATTTTTGCGATGAATGGTTAAGATAACAGAGTTCAATGTTTCCCGCAATTTTAAAACAATGTTACATGCTAATTAAAACCTTTTAGGAAGTCTTCCTACTTTATATTAACCAAAACTTGATGGTAAATGTCAATACTATCCAGGTAGTATAAGAAATAATGCATTTATAATTGATTCTAGATAAGAAGGACCTGTAACAAAAATGTAAAGCAAGGCGTAGCCTATATTGCAAGTTAATGAGGAATACAGTTTAACTAGATTGATTACCAGTCAAATCTAGATCTTAGAGACTATCAGCACTATAATATGACTTAATTTTAGGACACACTCCAATACAAATACTCAATACAATTATTTATTTACCACCAAGCAAATGATTAAAAACCTGACTTGAAAGTTACATATTTTAGGCTTTCACTTAAAGTTTACGTTGGAACCTATGGATGATTATTATTATTATTATTATTATTATTATTATTATTATTATTATTGTTGTCGTTGTTATTATTTTTACTATTATTATTATTACTATTATTATTATTATTATTATTATTACTTATTATTATTATTATTATTATTATTATTATTATTATTATTATTATTAGCACCGCGTCTTACTAACCGTTCGGGTTATACGCACTTATGCCAATGTGCAATGCTAGGGTTATTATGAGATGAAATGGAGGACCTA
Source organism: Timema genevievae (assembly GCA_902155825.1). Taxonomy (NCBI): domain Eukaryota; kingdom Metazoa; phylum Arthropoda; class Insecta; order Phasmatodea; family Timematidae; genus Timema; species Timema genevievae. Next base: position 335,456 of record CABFWO010000302.1, on the reverse strand, counting down.
CAGTTTAACGTGGAATCCGAACCACGGTGGAGGCCTGGCATTCCACACATTAACAAGTTGTTATTAATACACGTCTTGTCAGAGTTGAAGGAAGGGTTTGGCAATCAGATAAATTTGTGCTGGAACCGAAGATTGAACCCCGAAACCTCAGCACAGAAGTCCGACACCTTACCCCTGGACCACCAGGTCACCTATGAATGACTATTAAGATGAGGAATAAATAAATATATATATATATATATATCGTGGCTTTCCGCACTTGAATCGACGTCTCCAGCCAGGATATGAACTTGATACGAAAGGATTAGGGAGTAGTTCTTAGAGGTATCAAATAAGACAGAATCCTAAACATGGGCTTAATAGCAGTCGCGTTATGTAAATAAAACCCACCAGCAAATTTACACATTCTCGAAGCCACAGTATCGGTGCTGCCAACCCAAACATCATGTTAGCGGAGTGGGAAAAAACTGATAATCAATAACAGAATGTAAAAGCGTTGTAGCGCTTGGTTGAAAGATGCCAAATCGTTTATCAACCTGTTGAATTATGCAACGAAATCCTGTTGCCTTTGCGTTTCCTTTATACAACTAACTTGTTAAATATAGACTATCGCTAAATATTGTTCACAACCGAGGCATGTAAATGCGTTTGTCAAGAGGCAAACGATATTTATTTTGACAAGATAAATATTTTAAGATCTCATTTCAACGTCTGAGTGACCGTAAGGCTAGATACGTGATATATTCAAATCATAAATCGCATAAATATTCGGGTATTAATTTTTTTCTTACTCAGTGTGTCACTACCCGTTCAAGCTCTCTCTCNTCTCTCGATATATATATATATATATATATATATATATATATATATATATAAAGATAGAAAAAATATATATACATTTAAATTTACTATACCTTCCTCATTCTTACCACATCAACGTTATTAGTATATAATATATGTTACTGTAAAAGTCCGAAGACTGGTAAATCTTAGACTTTACCGGTATACCCTACCATTTATCAATATCTGTTAGTAAAAGTCCGAAATATCTTATAGTATTTTTATAATTTGAGTTGTAACCATCTCTGGAGTCAGGTGGTCTGGGTCAGTTCTAGTTTGGAGCAGCATTCAAAGGTAAACCAATAACCTAGCCTAACCTTAGGTAATGTTAGGTTAGGTTAGGTTAGGTAAGGTAAGGTTAGGCTAGATTATTGGTTTACCTTTGAGTGTTGGTCCAAACTATAGCTCGGGATCCTCTCTCCCAACGGAATCTAGAGATGGTTAAAACTCAAAATAAAAAAATATTACAAGATATTTCGGACTTTTACCATCAGATATTAGTAAATGCTAGGATATACCGGTACATTCTAAGATTTACCGGTCTTCGGACTTTTAGTGTAACATATATACTAATTATGTTAACGTAACATTAACGTAATTAGTATATATCAATTAATAATAACAATTAATAATTAGTAAACACGGCTAATATTTGAGTAGTAGCCGTCCCTTCAGTGAAAAAACAGACTAAACAGGCTTATATTTACATTGAGTGCTCATGTATGTGGGTCCCTAAATAACTGAAGTTAGGGTTCAAATAATGGAAACTATATAATACTAAAGTAATTATACTAGACACACAAATTCTAGGTTTATAAGACTTGTCAAGTGTGACTCACATTCTTTCGAAACATAAACTAATTGTTTATATGTTTAAAGAGATTAAAATAAGATACACCCCGTTAACCCCGATAAGTGACAGTCTCACCTTGACAGATTAAACTATGGCGTCTTATTATAGAAGAAGCAGAAAATAGCCCTTGTTTACCCTGAAAGGTAACAATCTCACCTTTCATTATTCTACCAAGATATAGCTCGTAAGATAGAATCATAGTGTAATCCGTCAAGGTTAGACTACCTTTCAGGGTAAACGGATTGTACATAAATAGGCCATGACATTTAGTTTGTACTATTTTAATAGCAAAAGGTTTATAAAAGGGTAAAATACCAAATTTTAAACCACATATTACAGAATATTTTTTAGCTGATTAATTAAAGCCATTATGACCCATTTCTAAAACTGAGCCTATCCTAAAATTAAGTTCATTTTTCACTAACGAGATATTACACATATGCATTCAATTGTTTCTAACAATTTTATGGAAAGAAAAAACCCCGCACCGGAAAAGTAAAACATTAAACCACATTTTATGTGTTTGAATTTTTATGCACTACCTAGTAGGCAGCATTTACATTAATAACATCTGGGTCCCATGGGTTTCAGAAGGAAACTCAGGTGCCATGGAAACCGCGAGTTTGTAACAAAAAATAATACCAGAAGCTTTCGTATGGAAACTCATTAATGATTCAGTGAGGCACGCAGTCGGAGGAAGGGAATGATTACGCACCATTAAAAAACACAGCCCCATGAAAGGACTAATATCTTAGTTCTGCTCTAAAAGGCCGCTTCGGACAGGACTAATCAATGAGCTCATGCTAGGCTAGGCATACCTTACTCATAATGGCGAATACATTTATGTAAGAAATATACAAAAATATCATTTAGGAACGATACGGAGATTTTGTGTACTCACACTCTTTTACAAATAACTATGTTTTACTCTTTTTTTCTTACAATTGTATCTTAATGAATGAAAGGAAATTTTGACTTTAGAGATTTTATAATATTTTCCATTAGGTATTCCTCAACTTCTTAATTAATATTTACATTTTATAAATTACAAAGGGCCATGTTTAACTCTTTTTTCTTAAAATAGTTTCTAATCGATTGGAAGGAAATTTTGAATTTTGGATTTTTATCATATTCTTCATTAATTATTCAATAACTTCTTATTTAATATTTACATTTTATAAATGTATGGAAAGTATTATCAAGTTAATTTATAACTAATTTGGGATATTTAATGTAAACTTCCTAAAGCGACAGACCATATCAATACACAACCAACTAACCAAACTATAGACTTGACATGACATTGTCTCTTCACAGTTAAGGTCATTAGACAATACAAATTTTACTGTACAATTTTAACAAGTATATAAGCTATAAATAATGGTACGATTATTTCTAATCATTACAGTTCACGAGTTATAATAAGTCAAATTTGTTTTTTTTACGTACTATTGTTAAGGTAAAGTATCTAATAAATGGGACTGAAATTAAGTATAACTAGACACTGAAATATCTATATATGAATATTAGTAATAAAATATATATTATTATTGATAGACCTATTATTATTAAAATTTATAATTATTTATTTATATCTATTGTAAAAATATTTCATTTTTTACACCTCATACGAATATCTAGCTATAATAAATTTCATCCCCATAATATTAGATCATTTACCTTATACTAACAAAGTTATCTGAAAAGCATGAAATAGCAAATACGCCCCCTTATAACTCGTAAACTCTAATGATTTGAAATCAGTTGATCACTATTTATAGCTTACACTTGTTAACATGTTTTTATTATTTTCAAACGAACTTAGTTATTCAACTCTGTGAAATCGGAAGCTTAAATTTAACCTATCATATATTTCGGCCATACCGGGAATCTGACCGGGACTCTTTATTAAGTACACAGATGCGCTAGTGACTGCGTTAAGGTGTTTGATAGTGGAATTTAAAAACTACGTATCGTTACAGTTAAAAATAAATGTATTGAATGTGAACTTAAAATATAAATACAATATATGTATTTTTACAGCTCTCTCATGCACACTTCCTGGGCGGCCTTTACCAAATATTTTGAAACTCTCAGTTATTATACTGATCAGGGGAGCGAGCCATGACTTCTCAAATGACCGCTACATCATAATATGTAAGGCTATCGACCCACGCTGATAATTCAATCCCATTAAATTTAATGGTGCCCTTTAAACCAGTCATTCACCGCTACTTTAAAAGTCCTTTTCCGCTTGCTGAGAGTCGAATTTTGAACATTCAAAGAATGTCTCCATGCATGTCCTCCCTCTGGGATATAATAATTTCTAAGGGTCACTTGATTGTTGCTTAATAAACTTAACAGTTTGATCTGGGAAGCAATGTTATTACTGAATCTTCCCTCTGTGTAATCTGTTCACAGCATAGAAGGCTACTTCAATTCTATTTGTATGCAAAACTGGACACATTTACATGCGGGAAGGTTCAAGGGTCTGTGGTATACCCTTGTCAAAGCTCCCGGCGCAATTGTTGAAGATACACGAGAGGAAGGAGAGAGCTCATATTTCACGAAGACCCAAGTTTTCAATATGCAAATAGAATATTTTGTATTAATACAAAAAAAAAGGCATCTACAACGTCAATTGAGTAAGGAATATAGTAACGTGTTCTATTTAGTTTTCCACCACGAAGATTGTCACCGGATTACAAATTAACTTTCGGACAGTGACGTATTATCTGGGTATGCGACCACTGACCCACACAACCATAATAATAAAATTTATTAAATTATTCATTTTTAAAATCAATACTGATTCATTTTCCAAAAATATTGTGTTTTAGGTTGATCTTATTTAAGGGCTCTTACCTATAAGTTTATAGACACCAGGACATGTTACTGGTACTTGAAACCATCAAGCCAAGCTATAAATCCATTAATTAACTTGTCCGGTAAGACAAAAACTCCCCTTTTTCTTTCGCCAGCAAACATTTTACAATGAACTGTATTGTTCTACAACGTAGGGCACATCATAAGCAAACAACAAGCGAGGCATTGTGCAAACTATGGGAAAATATTCAAGATTACAACTATTATTCACAAAACAATTGCATGGTTTTGAAAAAAATTATATAAAATAAATACAGTTGGTATTTGTTAAAACATAGTTTGTATTTGTAACAATATTTATCAACCTTAAATACAGGGTGAGGCGGAAACAATTAGATGAGTTCTGCTGAGGAAAGTGATGGCCAACGTGCTGACGTCTGGTGGAGCTCACCTAAGTGACACTATCTTCAAAAAGGGAAAAAGTCTGGTAGACCTTTGTAGTTTGCTTTTATTTAGCTAGTGAATATTTACTTTTCAATTTAAGCTCTAATTTGCAAGTTACTAATCGTATAATTTTTTGCCCCCCTTATATGTTTTATAATTCTGCATTTAAAGTAGATCATCATTTATTTGGAAAAAAATATCTACCACTCCTTTACAGTAAACAGTGGATAGGTTACGTTAACTCTAGTGTACAGCGGTCAATGATTTTATCTTTGGTATGAATTATTTCTAGCTGCAACTTTGTTCTTTTGTTTTTTAAGCCTGATAATATTTGTATCATTCATTGAAAACTGTTAGATATTAGTGCTTTTATGTCATTATATATTTAAACATCTCACAAGACAGGAATATAATTGCACCATTTTTTGATGATTTAACATAAAATGTTTTCTAAATCTCTTTTCAGATTATGTATATATTCATCTGAATATAATGGTTCTTAGGAATAGAAAAATGACGGAAAGAATCTTAGTAAAGTCTCCGCCTTGTTAGAGCAAAATAATTAGTCATGATTCGTCCATACAGATAGCTTTTAGAGCAGATAGGAATCTTTTGGGTCGCACGTCATTGATAGGACGTTCGAGACAATTATCAACTACCAATTCGCTCATAAATTATTACAGAAGAGAAACGTCGATTTGTAACATAGTATGGATACATTACTTTAAAAATTAGTTTCCAGCAAAATTATATGAAATAATTTAGAATTTTAAAAGGGGTTTTAACTGTTCCGATCTGATCTGATCGATATCTGATTGACTTTGAGCCAATGTTCCACTTATTATTATTAGCATCGCGTCTTACTACCCGTTCGGATTATACGCAAATGTTCCACTTAATTTCATTTTGTCCTCTGTTAGCTTTAGCAGAGGAAAGAGGAAGGGTTTTCCACAAAGGTTTGAGAGCTACTGTTCTGAAGTCACCGATTAATAAATATTTCCCGGTGAAAAATCAGCCTAACCTCAATGGACACCAGCGTCTGAGAGAGTACATGGGCCCCAAATATCCCCTGCAACAATTTGAGTAGATAATACATATTAATTTTCTAGGAAAAGTTTTGATGCGACCAGCGTATCTTAATCTATTCATCTGTAGACATTTAAAAAGGAGATTAATTCCAATAAACATAAATATTTGGTTTGCAAGTTAATCTATAATATAATATAAATACTAATCTATAGTTAAATCATGAAATATGAGGTTTCCCGAATGACTATTTTTACCTCTACATGAAGCAAATTATACTAAAATAAATAAATCGTACTAATCGATGCTTAAAGATAGTTAAATATGTGCCGACTATTTGTCTAATCAAATGTTGTATTTAGCTACGTAGATAAATGTTAATTTAACATACATTTTAGTGAGCAGCCATAGTTACCAAAAAAACATAAAAACTCATTTAAGAAATGTAACAGGAGAAGTAGTAAGTAACCTTTCCAAAGTTGGGGTGGTTCCTATTTTTTAAAACTATTTCCTAAGTCAAAGAAGCGATATCCTCAATATACAGATAACTAACAAGCGATCAAGCCTTATGGGAAATAACAAGGCCACGGTATAATACTCCCAACTTTTTTTTTCTCAGTAATAAAAATAAGTTTCAATACATGAGAAAAAAATCAGTCCATTTTAAAACATTAAATCAATACAAAACCAAGAGGAAGATAGTAAAAATATATTTTACATTGGGACTGTATTTTCATAGCTCTAAAAAATAAAATTCAATTGGATCTATTTTCCAGAACCGCACATGCTCATCAGAGATAAGTATCCTCTTTTTAATCGCCTCTTACAACCATTCTGAGATCTCTGGATATTTAAACTATGAGTTTAAGAACAAGGATGGTACAATTTAGATAAAATGTACCATTAACTGCGGGTGAAGGAGTGAAAAACCATTTTAGTATATATCACCCTAAATTCACTAAGGTTGGATTCATACTTTGACTTAGCCGCAATCGGACAACTAGACTAGACGAGTTTGACATTTACTCCAATTTTCCACTGATGAATGCTTAAAATTCCTTGATATTTATCTATCGATTCATAAAAATTCATCAACATTCATGACATTTTTTGGCTTAAGTGAAATACGTTTAATGGTAGTTCTAGAGCTTTCATTTTAAATAGAGTATGTAAAAATGTAAATGTTTGTTTAGAACTCTCAAGCATAAGACAGGAGCTATAGCTTGGGATAGCACCATAGTGAACTCCAAATAACGTCTTTACTGGTGAAGATTAATCAATATATAGCACATAGGGGTTCAAACTCGTTTGTAGATCATGTTAAAATCGATATGTCCAGAAAAAGAACGTTAATAGCCCGGTAACTCAAGATGTCGCTTGGTATATGGCATCAATGAGCTGCAAAAGGTTGAAATCCAGATCAGGTGACCTTTGAAAGTTTTTCCTCCAGAGCTCTCTATCTTTCACAAAACTTATTCGTTACATTTTATCTAAATTTGATCTTTCTCATCCCTGCCTTATCTATGTAAATATTTGAATACTCCGGATGGGTAGTAAGATATTGAGCACGTATTAGTAGTAGTAATAATAATTTCAGTATTGAAGATAAATTTATAAAAACTATTCCGTCGTGGGCAAGATTAGTTTTTTCATAACAAAGGCAATAAAATTTGTATACAAATCCCCCTACCACCATAAGAGTGAAGTGACTGAATCACCTACTGAAGTGGGGTGGGTTGGTTACGTCTAACTTGCTTTCTGAGTCAAGTGATCCACGAGATTATTGTCGCTCTTGAGGGCGATTTGACGAGAGATACCAGTTTAGGAGGCGGTCAGGGATCAATCAAGGTCCAAAATCTTGCCATCAATCTGTCGGGAGATGCTTCTTAAATCTTGGGTTGGCATTAGTCCAGAGAGGCTGGTTGGCACAGTGTTGCAGATGATCGTTATTAAAAATTTGTTTTGGTTAGAACATTAATTTGAAAACAATGTTAATATTATATGTATATCTTAATATATATAATTCTTCTGTACGTGTGTATGTCACTGAACTCCTCCTAAACGGCTGGACCGATTTTGATGAAATCTTTTGTGTGTGTTTGAGTGGGTCCGTGGATGGTTTAGATACACAATTGGACCCGGTAGGTGGCGCTGCAATCGAGTTCTAGGATTTTTTTTTAAAGATTTTTTGCATATCAGAACATGTAACCTCAAAATTTCACCCCCCACCACCATCCCACAATATTTATAATAATGAATATAATATTAATAATAGACCGTTAAAAAATCATAAGTTCATCAATAATTGACCGTTAAAACCTTCTGAAAAGTTCATGAATAATTGAACTTCTGAGAATAATTCATAGTTATGGTTGTTTTTCAATACAGCTGATATTTGTGGAGTTGTGGGCGAAATGCCAAAAATGAAAAGATGTTTTATTTTGTATGTTGTCTTGACAAACACTGAATTTGTAATATTTGTGTAACTCACTAATTGGAGTTCATTGTGAATTTGTAATTGTGATGATCACATAGTATTTGTTTTATTATCGAAATCAATTATGCCACCCAAACGAAAAGCCAACGTTCGGGCAGGACAACGTTTGTCGGGTCCGCTAGTATAATATAAATCGTATACAAATAATATTTACATTGTTTTAAATTAATGTATGTATATATATGTTATATGCACACATAGTATTTACATCCATATAATATATATAAAACATATATTATATATAGTATATTTTATTATTTAAAATAAAATTAAATAAATAAATAGATAAAATAAAATATATATTATATATTATATATAGATCAATCTCAAAACAATGCTAAAACCTACATATTTTTCATAACAATCAATACTTAGTAATATCACTTAATACCGCGTCTTACTACCCGTTCGGGCTATACGCTTAAGTACTAATTACGCTGTTGGGCAATGAATTGGGAAGGCTGAATAAGGAGGAAGTGAGCATGCATTTGCGTGAAGGTAGAGTGGAAAACCATTTAGGAACAACCATCCACAGTTCACCCGAGTGAGATTCGAGCCTCTATATACCCGTACTCGGCAGTTTAGCTCAACACGAAATTAGAGCGTTAGATAAATAGGCCACCGAGGCGGTCTAGTAACAATCGTAGGCATATATATATATATATCGGTTGAGTCGTTATTGGTCTCCGACCCACCTAGTTGGGATTCCTTATGAAAAATTTAGTAGGAAATAATTTTAAGGACTACTTTTTCCCGAAAATGATTAATTACTAAGGGAGTTATGAGCCGTTGAAAATCGCGTTATAAAAAGCTTTTATGTAAAACTATTAGAAATAGCTTGAGCTAAAACAACAAATCCCTAGATGTTTTGTTGAACTAAGATGTTAAGTCTCCAAAAGCTTGATTGGTAATATAATCCCCCTTCACTAATTAAATGGGGTTTACCATCCTCTTTAAGCATTGAATTTTGTAGCACTGAGCTGTAATTGATTTTTAATGACAGATTATTTATCAGCATGTCTAAGTTAACAGAAAAAGTGTGGCTTGTCATTAATTCTCTTAGGTTCACCATTTCCGAGAAAATAACACGTTAAGTTTCATTGCAGTTTGTTAGTGCCTTAGAGTCAGGCAGCCATTTGTGCAGTGTTGCAAGATGAAGACTTCACTTTGGTGAGGGTGGCACCCACCAATGAAACAATGGAGGCGAAACAAAGTACCAACCAAGTTCTCATAGGTTTAATATCTTAGTTCAACAAAAAACTATCCAGTGATTTGTTGTTTAAGCTAAAGTTGTTTCTGATTTTTTACATAGAAGCATTTTAAAACGCCAATTTTCAATGGCTCATAAATCCCTTAGTGATCACTTTTGAGGAAAAGTAATCTATTTATTTCCCACTTATTGTTTCATAAGGAATCACCTCGGGTCTGAGACAAACAATGACTGATCCTGTATATATATATATATATATATATTTATATATATGTATATATATATATAAATGAGAATACGGTAAAATATGTTATTAATCTTTTTTAACTAAATGCATAAAATGGAATTCCAATGTTTTTGCTGAACAACGTGAGCCCTTATTTACTTACTAATATTGTAAAGCTTAGCTATATAATTGTGACGCAAATTTATTTTCAGTGTCCATCTGATTCTGGAATACTATTGGGTACGTCTGTGTGTAAATATGGGAAAATCTATAGGGCGGTGTTTAGTGGTTGTGTCAATTTTTTTTATTTGATATTGATGAAAACTTCATTTTTGCAAATGTATAGATGGCTGATAATAGTGATTTTGATATTCGAATATAGACTATAGATGCTAATGATGGTTTTCCGGTTATTCATCACTGTGGTTTTCACATCTCCTCTCCACGCTAATGCGGGAGCGTTTTCTATAAACCAGGGGTCACCAAACTGAAACGCGAGCTAACAGAGGCTCGCGACAGCATTTTCGGTAGTTACTGTGGAATATGTATTTGGCAATTTCCGAATAAAATTATCGTTGAAGACTGTTGCCTTAAGTTTAAGTTTAGTATGGCCTCTTGTCTGAAAGGAAAATTATCCAGTTCTGGTTCACGCTGCACTCAAAATGAAAGTGTTTCTCTGCTCTACCCCACTTATGGGAGTTCTCATGTTCAACTGCAAATGGGTAAAACAAATAAAGAAGCAGGCTTATAAATGAACCATTCTATGACTGCATTCAAATGAGAGAGGAAAGTTACTCATCAATATTTAAAATATTTTGTATGAAAGTGAATGCCGTTCTTCTATGTGAGTTACACACCAGTTTTTTATGTTTCGCTGTCAGTTTTTTTAAATTAGTAATATTTTTTTCATCTTCTAGCATTAAAAAGTTCATTTTAGAATGATTATTATTAGCACCGCGTCTTACTACCCGTTCGGGTTGTACGCACTTACGCTAATGTGTAATGGTAGGGTGATTGTGAGGTGAAATGGAGGACCTACAGTTTAACGTGGAATCCGAACCACGGTAGAGGCCTGGTACTCCTCACATTCACAAGTTGTGATTAATACACTTCTTGTCAGAGGTGAAGGAAGGGTTTGGCAATCAGATAAATCTGTGCCGGGACCGAGGAGATTTTAGTATGGGATATGCTAAACTTTTTATATTATTTCCATAACAATTACGAATCTGAGGCAGAGAGCCCATCCCCTCATTCATTCGCCCTCTCTCTCAACCAATTGAACGAGGGTGTGCTTGTGCCCAGGCCCCAATAAAGGCCAATATGCGCTTCGGCAAGTTTTTAATCTGTGTGTCTCATGAATCAATTTGACCTTTTTAAAGTAACTCTCACAATCAATGAATTTGGCAACCCCTGCTCCAGACTATATTCCTAATCTCTGCCCCTTAAATTAAATTGGTAGTAATAATTTCGTGAAACATTATACCTTTACTTATTTTTTCACCTCGTCTTACTATCCATTAAGGTTATAAGTAGACATTATTTCGATAATGATATAGGGATGAGGAGGGTATATTTTAGAGGAAGTATATCCCCATTTAGTGGAAGGAGATTGGAAAACAATTTACGAAAAAACACCCTCAGTGCACACCACTGGGATATGAATTTTAAGATAGACCACTGATGTGAATAACACAATAATAATAATAACTCGATCACAAGGACGGACATATGAAAGGCTATAGTTAAAGTACGTCTACAATAAGACAAGATATCTAAATAAGGATATAGATTTTTTCTGTGCAATGGGTCTTACTACCCATCCAGGCCATTCACATATTTACAAAAACTCATTAGTGGGCTCTGCTGGGATTCATGCCTTGACCCCCCGTCCCCAAACGCCGGCAAGCAGTACCAGACACATTTGACGCCTTAGTCTATAAGCCCGCCGATACGGTTTATATTAATAATCATGTAATTTTAAATTGTATTACCACATAAACAATTTAATCTCCCAATATATGAATTCAACTTATTTTCTCTGCATAACTTCTGTAGAATGGAATAGAGCCAGTTACTTGAAATTAAAATGTTTGGTGATTCTATTATATCTGGTATTGTTGTATTGTACTGTTCAAATCCAGATCCATTATCTTGAGAAAACCAGGTATGTAACTTACATGCCATTTATTTCTTCAGTCACTCATCATCACCTTTTTCATCATCATCATCATCATCATCATCATCATCATCATCATCATCATCATCATCATTGCATACGTCCAGCGAACTAGGTATACATTTATCGAGCAACGTGCTTCCTATTATTTATATAATGGTATGTCTCCTTACTCATTACAACTACGCAAGTCTCTTCTTTGCTTTCTAATGTCTTCTCTAGGGTGGGGATGAAGAGAACGTGAGAAAATCTCGGTGGATTTGCACTTTTCATACCAAAACTTTTTTGGTCAAATTAAATCAAATATTTCTTCTATACAAACACAGAGTTTAATTTTCTTCATATGGTGATACCAACATTATTTGAATTTCTGTAATTAGCATAGTGGCATTATTTAAAAAGCTTTTTAAATGAAGTGAAAAAGTTTTCATGAAATTTCAAGACACCCTTGATAGATACTAAACTTCTTATGAGGTTATAATGTAGATATAATTAAACTCTATATTTGTATAGAAGCAATATTTGACTTATTTTGATAAAAAAAATTGTTTCTATGACATTTGCAAAAACCCTATATTTTCTCGCATTCCCTGAATCCCCACCCTAATTTGGTCTAATCACCTCCTTCTAGGACATCGAGCTAGTCTCCTTCCATGCACATGTCTATCCAAATACTGCCTTGATGCTCGAAGCCTCTGCATCCTCCTTACATATCCGAACCACTTTAGTATTACATTACCCATTCTTTCCTACAGTGTGCAGTTATTGAATCAGTAAATTGTTTTAACTTTCCTTTCCTATATGATTACCACTAAGTGTATTCAATCTTTATTTTCAAACTAATTTATTGCATCAGAACATAAATAAAAAGCTGTCTCAATTATAGAACAGAAAAAAACATAACCTTTTCTTCCAGATGTTAATCAAGCATCGTTAAAATGGACAACATGATTTTATCAAAAATAATGTTTTGTCATTGTTGAGAATAAAACCCGGGAGCCTTAGTTCAGTAATCACACGTGTGCGTAGTATCAAATATATTATTAATTATGGCGATTGTATTTGTTCATCTATTGTGTAAATTATTTTTGGCTAACTTCAAATCATATCATAAACTTAAGATAATATTGATTGATGCACGCACAGGAGTAAATAAAGTAATAAATAGTTTCTCACCTGAAAAATGTAATAGAATGTTCACCTAGAACATGAAGTGGCCCGAATATCTCTAGTATATCCAACAGATTGCAAGAACTTACCTGAAAAATAAATGAAGTAGAATTATATTTCTAAATATAACTTTTAATATTACATGAAGAGTGCAATGGGAAAGAGAAATACGGTATGCAACATTATAACAATAGTTTAGTTTTGTGCCATGTGTTGTGAAATTAACATTCGTTTGGGTTACTTTGAAACTTTTTATTGCCAAGCAAAGATAACTTATGAAATGGGGATTTTTTTTTGTAGTACCACGTCTTACTACCCGTTTCGGTTATATGCATATTTACTTTTTTTTTATTAGCATCACGTTTTACTGACCGTTCCCTAAGCTAGAATAAACTAGTTTAATCTGGTTTCAACTAACCTAACCTAACCTAATCTTAACATGACTTATTAACATTCACTGTTGGTTGAGGGTAATTTTGTAAACTTGCCGGTGATTTTGTAAAAATGTTCGGTGAGTATTTGAAGTATTAAATAAATTTTTTACATTCCCCAAGTGAACCAGTGGCTTTGTAGAATCACCGGTGACTATACAAACTCATCACAGTCAGCACATTCACATTAGCATATATATCATGAGTCGTTTAAGAGGACCGCCTACCGAAATGGTGAGACGAATTGCAGACGTATATAACTCCCACGATATTTAAAGAAAGGATATATTATTTTAAAATACGGTACATGCCTTAAAGGAGCTTAAAGGCACAACCATATCTATATAGAATTAAAAGTTTGTTATTTTAAGGTTTTGACGTGAATATGTCTTTAAATTTGCTACCATACGGGGGCAATCCAAAAAACCTAATGATAACAAAATCGGGGGATAGAGTTTGGTGTTGTAGTTTCGAATCTTTCCTCTACATCCAAAATTAAATTATACCACTGGATAGCTAAAGGATCAAAGAATTCATTACGATAAGCTAGAACAGTGACGCATCGCGCGCGGTGGAGGGGGAAGCGCCGCCATTTTGAGGTTATTTTGCTGCGTATCGAGATTCGTAATTAGTATAACTTTTGACTCGGAGAAGCTACGATGTTCGTTTAAGTTTTAATCGTCAGCTGTCGTCAATCTATCGATTGTATATAAAACATTAGTAAAGTTATATTGTAACACAATAATTATTTGTTTTCTTGCGTTTATCCTAAATACATAAATAAAAATATTTTATTTAAAAAATATAACCCGTTACATAAACGTATTCACGTACAACACACGGCCGTGTCCATGACACAGCCACACCCCATTTTTTTAAATTAAAAAATGATAAAAATGTGAAAACGATTCAATTTACACAAGGCCTTACGCAAAGTAGATCTGAGTTTAAGGTAAAACGTTTAGAAACATAGATATAGCCTTCTTCGAACAAAAGTAGTTTGTTAAAATTGCCTCGATACTCACGCAAGCCAATTGTATCTAGTGAATGGTATTTCCAGTTTATTCCTATCTTAAATAAAATAATACATTTTTCTCTTTGGTACTATTCTTTTTATCGAATGGAACATGGCGACTCACAGACTTTGAAAATGTTTATTTTAGTCTACATAGCATGCATGCTAACTTTAAACTGTTATCGACATTTTACTATTTGAGATATATTTAGAGAAAATGTCAATGTATCTGGGAATATTACCCCATTTTCAACAAAGTTCAAGGGTAGAGGGTGTATTTCAGTGCCGGTAGGTCATTTTGAGGTGTTTTTAATAAGATTTGGAGAAAATTGATTTTGGAGAGCAATTAAGAATAGTTTTAACTAAAATTAAACTTTATTAATAATAGTTTTTCCTTCCTATTTAAAGGAAATATGTATAATTGGGCGTTCTAATGAAGTATTTGACCCTTGTAACTTCCTATTATTTCAAAAGGTAAAAGTATTATTGTATTGATATTTAATAAATATATACTATACTTTTAATAAATAATAGGAATGTTGATAAGTTTTAAAAACACTTTCAATTTAATTATTAATATAATTAAATGTGAAAATGAAGATTAACTACCGAAACTGGCTCTTGATAAAATTATTACTATAGTGATAGTCATCAATAAATGAGTATTACCTTTTATTTTATAGTTTTAAGAATTTGAGCAAGAAATGTTTATACACAATTACTTTTGGCCCACATCTTACTCCCCATTATTGATATGAAAAAAGTATCTATACTCTAATAATATCGATACTTTCCTTTCGATACTAGTTATTTTAAATCGATACTTTTACTGATATTAGTACTCACACTATGGTATCGGATCGGTATCGAAATAAACAACTTTTTTGTTATTTTCACTCATGCTGAGCTAGACTGTGAGGGAAGAACAAATGACACTATTTCTCAATTCTCACTCATTTTCTGCATGCCAAGCGAGAAACTCTCGCATTCAATCTATTTTAGCTCATCATAATTCCAAGAGGTTATTTCTTATTTGTTTATCAATACAGCCTGATGCCTGACTGGGCGACGGGGCAAGTAGCGACCAGTTTACTACCCTTTCCTTTACAATTAGCACGGTCATCACACACTAACCAAAAGAAGCTTTTGTAGAGCTCAAAGAAGTCAATTAACTCAAGTATTCACCAAGCAAATGAAACACTATTATAAGTATTAGTAATAGTATTAGTATTATTATTAGCAGCAGCAGCACCGCGTCTTACTACCTGTTCGGGTTGTACGCACTTATGCTAATGTGTAATGGTAGGGTGATTGTGAGATGAACTGGAGGACCTACAGTTTAACGTGGGATCCGAACCACGGTGGAGGCCTGGCATTCCTCACATTCACAAGTTGTGATTAATACACATATTGTCAGAGGTGAAGGAAGGGTTTGGCGATCAGATAAATCTGTGCCGGGACCGAGGATTGAACCCCGGACCCTCAGCACAGAAGTCTGACACCTTACCCCTAGACCACCAGGTCGCCTAAAATGAAACATAAAGTTTATTTGCGTTGTTTAAGCAGATGAAGCAGGGCATTCCTCAATTGTTTGTCAATAGTTAATAATCTATATTGATAAAGTATATAAACAAAGAATGTAGTTAAAATATGGCACCTCCCAGAAGTTAATTATGGATTTAAAAAAATTCCCAAACCAAATTTCTATACTGATACTTTTATTTCGATAATAGTACGGTTTCGTTATTTTTCTTCCGATACTTTTAATGTGTACAGTATCAATACTTTAATTTCGATACCACATCCCTACTCACCATCCGGACTATTAGCATTTAATTACAATAATGAGTAATGAATAGGAAAACATAAAATGTACGTCAATTTTCGTGTAGAGAGAATAACAGTACCTTCACTGATTGGGACTATAAATCTCCAATGTAAAACCAAACTAGACGTTTAGTCCGCTTGCCTATCATTGCGATACAGCACAAATAAAATATCCACATAATCGATTTCCTTCCATCTAAAGATGACAAAATAGAAACAATAAAGTTTGACAGGTTATCTGATAATAATCTAATAACATTAAATTATTCATGTCTTCATTCACTTCCAGTGTCGTATTTTGTCTTCCTTTTTACTGGGTTAGTCAAGTGAATATATTCTATTTATCTTGATGTGCGTGTGTTTTTTTTAAAGAGGCATTTTCTGCTTCAAATGTTTCTTTAGAGCTTCTGTCATTTGTTTTTGTTAAGTCTGAAACTATTATACTCTCGTCTTTCGAGTTCTGACAACGTAGATAGACAGTTTTAAAAAGAGATTAAAGCGTTTTCAACACTAGTAAACGTTTAGAAACTTCCCTTTTATACTTAGTTTGTACTTTATGAGATAAAGATATGGTAGAGTAGTAGTAATATATTATTATAAAATTAATGTGTTCCACAATGGTCGGAATGTGATTAAAACTGGAATCTCATCTATCCTGGTTTGTCGGTGATGGTGAGGACAAGGTTCGATGCTTGGCGAGCGGGTGGGGGTTAGGTGGGGGGCGAGTGGGGTCGGGATGAGGGGGTGGTGGAATTGTAAGGTGATTTTTCTTTACTGGTTTTCCACTCTTCCTTATGCAAATGGGGCTATATATTTTCTTATATTCTAGCTATCTCACCACAAGCCCAACTATCATGCTTCCAACCCAAACGCGTAATAAGACATGACCCACTTCGGTGGCCGCGTGGTTTAACGCGCTAATCTCGTGTAGGAAAAGAATGGGGATCTATCCCGGTCGGGTGCACTGAGGGTGGTTTTTCCTGAATTCTTTTACACCTTCCCTCCACGCAAAAGTGGGTGCACTTCCTCTACAAATTAAGCTTTCCTAATCTCTAACCCGTCCGTGTAATTAGTGCATAGGCGTAAAACCCGAACAAGTAGTAAGATGCAGTGCTAAAAAAAAAAGACGTGATATGAAGATGAATGTTTTTAAAAAAAAAGGATAATAGCTAAGAGTGGATTAGTCCAAGCTGTCGTGACGAGAAGGGTAGTTGATAGGGCACATACATTTCCCCATTAGCGTGAAGGAAGGATTAGAAAACTACAGATAAATTAAATTTGTAAAATCACTCCAGATGCACCAGACAGGGATACCAACTTCAAAGTCTCAGTCAATAATGACCAAGTGCAATGCGAGTTTAACGCTTTGGATCTCTCAGACAAGGGCGTGGTTTCTAGTTTTTGTTATTGTAAATCATATGAACTAGGTTTTTAATTTATTTTATCTGCTTCATATAATAGAATACACTTATCGTGTATCACCTACCACCACCTTACATTTTTATTAATAAGGATGGACATTACTTTGCATATTGAATAGTCGGCATCTCAAATCTACACCCTACAGCCAAGGACTCCGTCCCAGGAATCCCCGATTTAATCTCAAATAAGTGCAATATATATTTTTTTCTTACCATTAAGGTTTTCACAACTTCTCTATTGTCTGGAATATTCCTAATGTATTTGATTTAATTTCATATTCCCAGCTTATTTCTTTGGATTATTTTTTTTCCACTGCGTATTACTAACCGCTCGGGATATAAGCATATCAATTGCAGTATAAAGGGTTTCTAACACCGGGTGCAGGGCGTTCATCTAGTCTGCGAGATCTCTGGATTAATATTCCACAATATCTTCATGGTATGTGTTCATGCGGTCATCCACAAAGTACCCTCTGGGTCTTCATTGTTGTTTGTTCACACAGTCTTTCATACAATACTCTTTTTATTAATTTTAACATAGTCTCCCATCAAATACTTTCTGAGTTTATGATCCAAAGTATATTCATTGTTGTTTGTTAATCCAGTCTTCCATCAAGTACTTTCTGAGTTTATGATTCACAATATATTCATTGTTGTGCGTTCACCCAGTCTCCTATAGTGTACTTTCTGAGTTTATGATTCACAATATATTCATTGTTGTGCGTTCACCCAGTCTTCTATAGTGTACTTTCTGAGTTTATGATTCACAATATATTCATTGTTGTGCGTTCATCCAGTCTCCTATAGTGTACGTTCTGAGTTTATAACTCACACTATATTCATTGTTGTGCGTTCATCCAGTCTCCTATAATGTACTTTCTGAGTTTATGATTCACAATATATTCATTGTTGTGTATTCATCCAGTCTGCCTTCAAGTACTTTGTCGATAAATATTCCACAATGTTTTCATTATTAAATTTTCCATCTGACATATTTACACAAATAATTAGAGATAGAAAAAATATTGTAGGTTTTTAAAAGAAAAAAAACATTTATGAAATAAATACCTCAGCACAATCATCTGAGATTTAAACCTTGAACTTTTTGCTACTTGTTTTGAAATATTTATTTAACCCTATTTAATTGAAGGGTTCTTATTAAAACCTTTACGCTCCTATAACAAAATGATAAAACACTTTATACAACAATAAGAATATTTGATTGGTCCCCAACCAAGAATAAAAAAAAATTGTCTTAGAACAACAAACTATTTATAAGTATGACACAATAATAGTCCAGCCAGTGTAAAAAAAAAGTAGGAACAAACAAGTGTCATTTTTTATAAACTTTACCTATACCCTTCCCTCTTCAATGTAAACGATCGTATGTACCCGGTCGTTGATGAGTAGAAACAGACACTCAAATCATTGGATGCAGTTCCACACCATGTCGTATGTTCTCAGCCACGCGTACACACAAAGTTATCGGTGTGAAACTTCCAATAAATGCATGATGGATTGGGTCGACGCACTGCACCGCACTGTAAGTTAATTTAAGTTACGGATAGTCCTAAATAGTAAGGTGACAATTACAACATAAATAAATGAAACATTTTATTAATTCAAACAAAAATACACTAATTATGTTTACATCCCTTTTAATTATTTAACTAAACGAGTATTTTTCCATTGAATGAATATTTTTTGTCAATATATCATTTTCTAACAATGCCTTGCGCATGCGTTTCATAATCGCGTCTTTCCGAACTGTACCGTCACATGACGCGTAACAATTCGGCACGGCATCTCTGAATACAGAGATTATCAGATTAGCTTTAAAATATCGAAAAGGAGGACAGGTAGGAGGACACTTTTCGAGGAAGGACAGAATCTAAAAAAGAAGGACTGTCCTCCCTAAAGGAGGACGATTGGTCACCTTATAAATAGTATTAAAACACATTTCAGGGTTCACACATATCGTAAATATTAAAATTCCATTTTTTAAAGGTTTAATAATATACATTTTCACAGTATTTCTTAATACCAATCGATAGTCAAAACACATGATTTGTTGTTCGAATGGTCTAATACGTAACTCTGACAATATACTGGACTACTGATGATGGGGGATAGGGAATCGAATCCCTGTCGGGTGTACTGAAGGTGGATTTTATTTCCCTCCTAGAAAATGTTGGTACACTTCCAAGTATATATGCATATAACCCGAACAGGCTGTAAGGCGTGGTGTCAAAAAAAAAGTTTATTTCTATTCTTTGGTATCAAATTTCTTACACATTAATTTCCAAACAACAAATCTCGGTGTCCATTGAAAAATCACATGAATGATAAAACTTGTAGTTTCACGCTTCTACTTCATATTTTAAAACTTATTGAAAAAAACTACGAATCCGGTGACTTTTTTTTATTTTCCCTAATTTTTTTAGGACTCTTGACTGTGACACCAAAATCCTTGGTTTTATTAGGGTTTCCCTATTTTCCAGGTTTCAATAAACCCTGGAATATCACTAAAAACGTAACCTTACTCTTTGAGGTATAAGTGAAGTTGACAAATTGGGTTGGGATTATACTGGGTAGTTATTTTATGTTGTTTGTTCTAAGTCAATACATTGTAACGATAACGGTAACTATAATTCAATTCCACAAATGTTACTATGTTCAGTAGATTTATTATATTAAGTGACCCCTGCAAACTAATATATTGTAACGAGTAGTGCATGTGTGTGAGACCTGGAAGGGCCGCGGGTCGTTCCCACGTCACCGTGTGAACAGCAAATTCCTTTTATAAGTATAGTGGCACACGTTGATGATAAAAAAATATTGAAAAACACACAGAATATTCAAGGCTTTGATTATTAAAAATAAAACACATAAACTGATAGAATTAAATTAACTAAAATTAAATAAGTTACTGAATTAAATAATATGAATAATTAAGTCTGTAAGTTAATAGGAGATTGAAAAAACATGAAATAGAATTAAATTAAATAAACTAGTAATAATAATAATAGTAATAATAGTAATAATAATAATAATAATAATAATAATAATAACTATAAAACATGCAGTGACTACTCAAATATTTAAAGCAGTCACAACAATGTTTATTTTTAACTTAGTTCACATTAACAATCAATGTCTACATCAACCGCGTCATTCCCTTAAGTCGCTACTAGTCCTCGCGCATGACATGATAATGTTGACCTGCGTTACATGAACGCTGGATTCGCTGATCCACTCCCGGGTACGCTGACTCGTACACGTTGGCTGACTGGACACGTTGGCCCACACATTGGAAACGCTATCCCTCTTCCTGGACACGCAGGCCCACACATTGGACACACTTGTCCGTACACTGGACACGCTGGCTCACTCACTGGACACGCTTGCCCACATACTAGACACGCGTGTCCACACACTAGACACGCTGCCCCACGTATTGATCATGCTAGTCCGTACAATGAACACGCTAGCCCCACAACTGGAAACACTGGTCCAAATACTGGACACGCTGGCCCATACATTGGACACGCTAACCTAATCTCAAGTCCACTAGCTTGGACACGCTGGTCCACTCACTTGGCTGGCCTCATCTAAGACTGGGGATCCTCTTGCTAGCGCCAACCAATATAGGGTCACAGATAAGAGACTGGAATTATTCATTTCTAGAGTACGGGTTCAAATAAAACCAACCCAGACTCTTCCAGAAGTGTCCCTTTATTTCAATTACGCTCCTCTCGGCCCCTCTAATCCCCCTGTCAATAAGAATGATTGAAAACCTGCTAAACAAGGAGAGAGATAGAAAGAACAGAGGACGCAGTTAGGGTAAACAACGAGAAGCGCTCCAGTCTTGATGTCAGACATTAAATTAATCTCATTGCAATATAGTTTTGCTATTTTTAGCGATGATATAAGTGAAACCAATAAATTTCAATCAAAATATTCCTTAATTGGTTAAAATAATCTTAAGGAACACTTAGGCTCAATTTCATTGAAGTGAATAATACAATAATTTGTGGTCAGTGGAAATTATTTTTTAACTTTAGACGATATATTCTTTTTAGGTTTCTCACGAAAAAAAAATTCATGGTATATTTCACCGCACAGACTTTATCACTTATTTACATTAAAATGGAGGAATTTTTAATAGCTTGGAAACTGGGAGGTACCTTCCACATCCCCATGTTTAAAGATATTATTATTTACAGAATATGAAAGGAGAAAAGGATAAAGAATCCTAATATAGTAAATTTATCTAAATTAATCAGTTAATTAAGAAAAAGATTAAAATTGTGTTAATCTTTTAGTCGCGTATAGAAACCAACTAAGTGCACAAATTAACGGAATCTATATATAAATCTTTTCTGCCTAAGATTTATAATATTGTAATTGAAACGAGATAATGCGTTGTCAAAGAAAAACAGCTTTTACGGTTTCAAGGGATCATGAAAGGTGGACATTTATCAAAATTTCTAATTAAATTATTTTTGACGATGACAATACTTCTCTCTTCGAGGGTTTGAGAGGAAGTAAAAAGAGTACCAGACGTCTCCAAAGAGCATACGTGAAATAATATACACTAAAACAGAAACATGTTTTTGTTCTATGAAATTTGCTCACCATTTCCTAAAGCGTTATTAATTTTATAAAAACCTATTTGTCTAAATATATTGGAAATATAAATATAATGTATGTATATATATATATAAAACATTCCTAAAAAAATATAATATTTATAATAGTCTTTAAATAAACTCCGTAACATTTTTATAACTTTGCAGTGATAAGTTATTTTGTATCTCGAGAGCTTTGAAGATATGATCAAAATTGGATCAATCCGCTTATGTAAAGAACCCTCTAAGCAGGGGCCGCCTGGTGGTCAGACAGGGTCCGGTTCCAGGGAAAATATCGTGCCCTCCTCTTTTTGTAATATTTGATTTCAGATACGGAGAAACTTTATTTGTCCAGCGGCATTTCGCAAAAAAAAATAAAAAAATTCAGGGATCTGGGGACAAATGTCTAGAAAGTATTTACAGTGGCCTTTCTCTGGAGAATTGGTTTAAATTAGACTCTTCTATAAGCTATTTGGAGTGGTCCTCCCATAAACCTTTTGAAATATGAATGCCCTAAAATCTATTTAGAGTGGTCTTCACATATAACCAAATTCCTTTTAAATAAGCTATTTTAAGTGTTCTTCACTTCAGCAAATTGTGAAAAAATTGGATGCTCTCAGAAGCTATTTTGAATTTTATTCCTCTAGCAATTTTTATGATTAGATGCTTCTAGATTAAATTGAGAGCGGTTTTATACCAATTAAATTTTGAAAATTGGATGTATCTAGAAGTTATTGGGAGTTTGATAAAACGCCATATTTGAGTTTCAAGTTTTAAGAAAATCGAGAGGGAGTGATATAAAACTAAGGTGTGACAAGTTTATTCCAGAGGACGGGAGGAGTTTATTTCAGTCGGGGAGGGGAGAGGGGGCAAGTTCTTTCCAGAAGGCGAATGCCTCCTTCTTGACACTGGTTTGTATTTTTTTTTAACTTTGTTGTCACTTTTACAAAATAAAAGAAATCTACTAAAATTATTACTTAACTTAAGTGAACACTCAAATTTTACTCATATGATGAATTATTTAAATTGAACTTGATTTACTGCCCAACTTTCTTTGTGTGCCAAATTTTAATTTCAGTACAAAAATTATAGAACCCGTGAAATTTTTAAGCCCTTCAAGAAGAAGAATAAGACTAGGTCAGACCATTGATGTAATTGTGACAAATGCCAGTAAGTTCATCCGTTGGAGATCCCATTTAGTGGGCTGGGCATGCACCGTTATTTAGTATGGATAGGCGTTTTATTGCTTCGAGCTCATATTTTATATATTTTTCAGTTTCTTATTTTTTTATCTTGTGAATCTGGCTCTGTGTTCCATGGTACCAATAGTCCCACCCCCTCTCATGGTGGGACTGCCTATAAGTAATTTTCATGGATAAAGTAGATGTGCCAATTTGTTTGTACTGTCAAACTTAGCCTCTAGGCAGATGCAATAATAAATTGAACTGAAGTCCACGTCTTATGGAGCGTGTAGTTGCCAGATCTTACCCGCTTGAGACAGATCTTATATTAGAAACTTATCAAGTATTTTTTTGAGCGCCACGTCTTAGTACCCGTTTGGGTTACACGCTTATGGAATAATTAAGTTAATGGGTTAAGAATGAGTAAGGTTGAACTTAGAGGAATTGTACCCGCATTTGTGTTAATAAAGCGTGGAATACCTTTTTGGAAAAACCTCCCACAGTACACCCAACCGAAATTCGAAACTTGACCTCCCCGTCATCGGCAGTCAAGTTTAGCACGAGAGTAGAGCGTTAGATCACGTGGCCACCAAAGCGGGTTTTATCAAGTTGTACAGATTTTTGAAAAACATTTGAATAGTTTAATAAGGAACGTTTAAGATTATCTATAAAAAATAAAATTCAATTTTTAGTGAATTTTGGTTGTTCAAATTGTATTAATTTAACGTGAACGACATAAATCTATAATGTAATATAATAATATAAATGCATAATATTTGGATAGATTAGTAATTATAATTACAAGTTATGACACATTAAAATAAAGAAATCTTAAAATTATAACAAGCATCTAAAAAGTTCAGTACCTTTTAAAATGGTAGACTTTTGAGTAAATTAAATTTAAAGCTATATTTTTAAACCAAATATGATGTTATCATGCATATATTTCATATCGCTGTATTATATTGAAATTAAATAGGAGAAGTTATAAAATTTGAGAAAATATAAAAAATATATAAAAATTGAATTTGTTTCTTATCTGAATTCCCTCTTCCTTGCTGCAAATATAAGTATATTTAACGTTGCAGCAATTGCAGCAGTATCCAAGGAACATTCCGGGCAGAGTGTAATTAATGTTTTTCACTCTAAAACTTCAAAACTCCACCACACATAAATGGGAGGTACTATTGACCTGAAGTTGGGTTTTTTTTCCAAAATAAATTAGAACTTTTCTTATAGTTTATTTCAAATAATATACACTCCCCACACGATTGTAACGAGACTTATGACGTGATATATTTGTAAGCTCATGAAACTTAGGTAGAATGTTAAGTTTAATATTTGGTTGGAAACCAGTGGCTTAAAAATCTTGTTGGTAGCCTATATTGTTTTCACTAGATGCACCAGAGAATGTTACATAATATAGCTTGCTTATTCAATAAACATAACGATGTTCTTTTAAAAGCTAACACTAACGGGGAGACCAATGGGTAAGAAAGAGATTAGATGGTAGGTGTCCATAAGAGTCTGTACTGCAATTTAAGATATGGGAACGGCCTATAATATGAATTTTAATGAAAATCGTTAGATAAGACTTTTTCTCTTTTCACCCTCAATTTAACTATCTGTAATTTTAAGATTGTACCAGTACCATATTTGGTGAAACTCATTAAGGCTATAGATACTAAATTTCATCCCGATCAGTAAAATAGCTTCCGCTCTAGGCCGAGTAACATCCAGATAAACAAAGAGACGTCATTGCGAAAACCACTTTTTCAAATTCATGGAACGTTGACATCCATCAAAATCTTGAGTTCAATTTTTCAGACGATCACAATACTTCCTTTATCTAATGGTTGCGAGAAAATAAAAATGTCATATATGTGAATAAGTAAAAACCTGAACTTATTTTCCTGATTATACAACAAGAAATTAAATCATCTGGTTTTTGAGTATGGATTAATATTTAGTTCCAAATTTCAAGATCATATCTATTAATTTGGATTATTAATTGTCAGGTGTCACATAGTAGTTTAATATAGTTTTAAGTCTGGTATGGGTATTTCATTAATTAATAAAGGCAATAGGTACTACACATTAGCACCTGAGATAAAAATTAATTAAATTATTACATCTCATCAACTATTAAGCATCCAAATTTAAGTAAATGGTTTTGAAATAATGGATACAAGATTAATCCAAACTCAAATGATAGATGAGTATAGAATACCCCATGTGATATAGTTAGGAAAATTAGATAAGTATCCCCATCACTGGACTACGGCATGAGCTTTTATATGGTAATATAGCATGACGTGTCCTAAAACCTTGCTTTTTCAGTCGATTAGCTTAATCACTTTTTAATACAGAGCATATAAAAATAACATTCATATCTAGTAATTTGATTAATCATAAGTGTAGTATTCATAATGGCAGAACCTATTTTAATGTTTCATGAAAAATTTGAAAATAGCCAAGAACACGCAACCAGGTTTATGGTTATGTGGAGGATCTGATTTTCTAAAGAAACAGTTTGTCAAAAATTGAATCAGATTCAAGTTTAGTTGGAGGAGAAATTACGACTCTAAAGTTGCCATTCCAGATTCAAGAAAACACTTCCCAGTAAAATGAAAACCTTTTCGTTTTTAAACTGATGTAGCAAATCGTCTACACAACTCAGATATTTTCACTAAAAACTGGGTCACAAACCAATTTACGAAAACTCATCAACAGCACTCCCCATCCTATCAGATTTAGTTCCTTTTTTGTAACAGAAATTCTCTGGAGTCATTATTTGCTATTTTACACTTGAATAAATCGTGATAACAATTAAAGTAAATGTGAAAAACACTTATATTTTTGAAAAGTATACGACTTTTTACTGATAAATCAATAGCTACTAATACCTTAAATATTGTAATTAAAATAAATCTTGGGTAAATAAATCCTTAAGAATATATAGATGTCATATACACATATATTATATACTTTTGGAATATATATATTTTATATAGAAATACTACGAAGGCTGTATAAGCTATATATGGGTATGTTCCAAAGATTTTCTGGTTATGATTTTATTATTAACTCTCAGTTTCCAGTTTTTACCACCAGATTGGAAGTATCAAGAAAATAAAACATTATATCATCATTTTGTTATGGAATTTCAATTATATTTCAGGGCTATATTCAATTCGTTCCAGTATCATATTAATCAACCAAACACAATACTCCTTCAAATAAATATGTAGGTATTTGATACCTTTAACATTTGTTTATAATAAAACAACGATCTAAGTATTACACTTTTGTTCTTCAACTATTTAAAGATTTATTTAGCCCGCAAATATCGGTGTATTAATTATTCTAAGTTCTACCTTCATAATGCCTACCTTATTTGGAGTAATTAAATGCATATATACCGAACGGATGATAAGAAAAGGGGCAAATAAAAATATTCAGTTTATCATCCTCTTTTTTAAAGTATTATTTTAGGATTTAGTAACAAGGAAGTTAGTTTAACGGAATTGCTCCTGTAATAGTATAAGGAGGGTATGTGATAATCACAGTGAAAGATCACACGTGTTTAACCACACGTGGTGCACCCATCCTAGATTAGAATCTCGACCTACGATCGTGTGTTAATCACTCTAGAATATTTGGGAGTATTGTTGGAGTACCTTTTCTAAATAATCTTCCAAATACAAATGCATGAGGAAAAAAACTCAAACCATTCAATTAGACAAACGTCCTCTTAGTAATTTATATCTTCATTAATGAAAGTAGAAGATACTATTGGATCATTAATAGCATCGCAATTATTATTAGTCTAAATCCATTGCATTGAGCTTGTTATTCTACTTCAAATGGAAACCAATTATAGAGATCACTTAATCTCATTAAAAATTATCGATGCTCACAAATGGGTTATAATTAATTAATGAATTTAAGATAAACACTTTCAAATGTTCTAGTATTTTGCTGCTCGTATATCTATAGAATAATTAACTGATTTTAAATGTATTAATATAATTCTGCTTTGGCTTAGGTCTCACATTTCATTGGTTTATAAACACTTCAAATACTTTCAACTTATATTAAAGATTTAATTCTAATTTGAGTAATTTAGATAAATTACAAAGTAATTTTAGAGTATAAAAAGGACAAACTTATATTGTTTAAAAAAGTTAGACTATCTTGAAGAAGTCCAAAAGTGTAATACATATATTTACTTATATAATTTTAAGGAAATCAACTATCTAATAATTCTGTGTAATTTTTGAAAAAAAGTGAACAAATATTGAAAATTTGTAGAGAAAACTATTCTCATTAAATTAATACTTTTTATCAGCCTCCGAAACATAATTTTGGGGCCTGTGATGTCATTATGTTTAGTAAAACAAATAATGTCAAGCATTTTTAGCGCTCATATAACATATCGTTTAGTCCTACATTAGCCAATTTGGTCCATCTTTACACATGGTGCCAAACTATAAAACTAATAAGCTTAAAATAAACACTTGTTTTTAAAATATAGGAAACTATGTATATTATAAGCACACGAATATAATTTTTTTTTGACATTTGTATGACATAAGGTGATTCAAACACGCTCCATACATAAACAACTCTTATATAAGTGAGTAGTAATTCGTGGGTACGGACAGTAGCGCACGATTAGGTGGGTAAATATCAGTTGAAAGCAATCTTTGAAAAAAAAAATCCATTCCACGCATACTTTTTAAGAAAAACGACAACAAAGTTAGAGAAGGGTGATGTGGTAACTCTGCCTGAAACTTACATCAAACTTATAATATATTAGTTCACAGAAGGTGTTCGAAGGTTGATCCTCGCATGGCTATGCATTTCTCTAAGCGGCGCAGCGTATGGATTAAGTGTGCACACGGTGAAACATGTTGACGTCAACTGTCGTAACAGCCACATGTATTCACGCCACAATATCCTCGGGAGACTGCATTGGGTCTTCAGGTGGGTGTACTAGAACTTTGAGATGACCCGACAAGAAAAAATCAAGTGGTGTGAGGTCTAGTGGCCATTCCAACGTCCCACCACGCCCGATCCACCAGTCGGGGTGAACTTCATTAAGGTGGGGTGCTATTGAGCACCAGTTTAGTTCATTAATTTTGCAGTTTTTATAGCATAAATATTTTTTTGGCCAAAATAAATAAAATATTTCTTCTATAGAAACATAAGAGTTTAGTTTTCTGCACATGCTAATCTCAACAGTTCTTGAATATCTCTCATGAGCATAGTGGCATTTGGTGACAAACTTTTTAAATGCAGAGAAAAACTTGTCACTAAATTCCAGGACACTCTTGACAGATATTAAATAACTGTTGAGATTAGCATGTGCGGAAAACTAAACTCTATGTTTCTATAGAAGAAATATTTGATCTATTTTGGCCAAATAAATGTTTATGCTATAGAACTTCAAAAATACTGCCCTAAACTCACGCTCACTAGTACCCCATCTTAAGTAGTTGCGACAAATTTACCCCATAGTGTGCAGGGGCAATGCCACACTGATACCACATCCTTTGGAAAACAAGCAATGGTACGTCCTCCAGCAGCCCAAGTAAAACTGTGTCAAGAAAAATAAGGTATTTGGGGTGATCCAAATGGTCTGGTATCGAATAGGTGAACAATCGCATTCCAACCAATGTCAGCCCTAAACATTAATATCCTCCGGGGAAGCGATCAGCGTACAGTCACGCCGCAGGTCCGGCTCGACTGTCAGATGCTCCCATGGACATATCTATGTCCCAGTCTAGTTAATCTATACTTAGACAGAAATGCGAGGTCAATATTGTTTATGTCTAATCACCGATGAATGAAATCTCAGGAACAGTGTTGCCGCATTACTCCTCTCTAACTTTAATGTCTTTTTTTTCAAAAGGTTCGAGAAGAACGCATTTTTTGCAAAAAGTGTTTTTATCTTATATCTACCCACCTAACATGTGGTAGTGTCCGTATCCGAGAATTAATATTCACCCGGTATAATTGTACCATCACTTCCACTTTAATCTCTATAGTAGGCATACCTTCAATCACTTGTACTATTACATTAAAATAAAGATTTAATTTAAATAAGCTAATAACTTTCATAGATATAAATAAAGTCTAGTATTAATAATATGCTTTAGCAACTTAAGGGTTATTTACTACTTCAGATTTTCATTCTAAAATAATTTTATTGACTATAAAGCCATGATAAAAAAAGGTTTTAATTATTACTGTATATACATTTATTATTTACTGTCTCTTATTCAGCCTTTTTATTGTGACAATAACTATTCTCTATTAACCATAGTTATTTTGGAACATTTTATTTTGTTTTTTGGGTCTGAATATAAGGTGAGAAACCTTTAGCTTAATTTAGCTTTTTTTTTAATATGTCAGTGTATGAAGTACTACATCAACTAGTTTGGTATGAGTTGATATCATATAGACTTCTATGGTTACGTATGAAAATAGGCATTCGTAGAATCATGTTGGTTGCTGGTTATGCTCTGGGGGAAGGTGAAGACGAGAATGTTAGAGTGGAGTTTTAGAATGAGTTCAATGAAGTCTTGAATGCATGTGAACCAGGTGAAAGAATTATCTTGTTAGGAGATATGAATGGATGGGTCGGTAACCAAAGAGAGAATTCAGAGAGAGTGCCAGGAAGCTATGTGATGATAGGGTGAACGAGAATGGTAATGAGTTAATGAACCTGTGTTTAGAAAAAGGGGTGTTTGTTTAGCACATATGATTTAAACACAAGGGTATTCACTTGTATACATGGAAAAGAGTTGATCGGAGGATCACGATTTATTTTGTGTTGTATGATGTAAGACTTAGAACTTTGGTAAAGAATACTAGGGCTGGGCGTAAAGATAAATGTGGACTGGATCACTGCCTAGTGATATCATTAGTTGAATTAGGTAGGAATTTTGTGAGGAATCAGCGCAAGAGTATTAAACAAGTAAAGGTGAAAGTGGAAAAGTTCCAGGATAAAAGGGTGAACGCGCAATATTAAATATGGCTGTGTGAAAAATTAGTTTTACAAGAGCATTAATAGTGAGTCAAAATAAAGGATAATGATGTAGAGGGGGCTTGGAACAGAATAAAAGAGGCCGTAGCTGAGTGCGTGAAAGATGAGTGTGGATCTGCGATGTGTGGAGAACTTAAAAAGAGATGCATGGTAGAATTAGCATGTAAAAGATGCTGTGAGAGAAAAGAAAACAGCATAAAAACGAATGATTGTTGGTAATAGTGAAACAGAACGTAAGAGGTTGTGAGACATATACGAAGAGAAAAAGATGGTTACAAAGAGAGTTATAAATATAGTAAATAGTAATTGTAATTAAAATAAGGAGAAATAATGCATAATGATTTTGAAGGAAATTAGAAACTATTCTGAAACTAGGTAATAGAACGAAACAAGAAGTGCAATAAAATACATATGACTTTTAGAATGGACGTGGTAAGATGATCTAGGAGGATAATAGTGTAAATAGAACGATGGAGGGAGTATTTTGAGCAAATGTATGGTGACAGCGTTGATAAAGTATAAGAAATTAGGGAAAATAGTATTATAAGTGAAATAATTAACGATGTTGAAGTGTTAAAGCCTATGAAAGTGTTACAGAATGGTAAAGCGGTGGGCGTAGATGGGACCACAAGTGAAATGCTTAAGTTTTAAGGCCTGGTGGTACTACTTGATAGATAGTTTGAGTTGTTCAATGTGTGTGCTGTCATTTCAAATGGTCCTAATGACTGAAAGCATGCTATTATTGTTCCTTTATACAGAGTATGAGGCAGTAAGAGTGTATGCAAGAATTATAGGGCAATTAAGTTGTTGAGTATTACAGGCAAAGTTCTTGGGACAGTTTTAATTGAGAGGTCTCGTGAAAAAACTCTAACAAGATGTGTGTGTATGTGTGTGATGTGGTTTCATGCCAGGTAGAGGTTAAATGGACCATATATTAGCACTGCAATAACTGATTGAAAAATGTATTGCAGTAGGGAAGAAAGCTAGCTGTGTATTCATTGATCTGGATAAACCGTACAATTGGGTGAATCTGGTGCTGCTTAAGTCAGATGATGACGTATTAATGTCTGAGAATGAAAGTGACTTGCAGAATGCATTAAATCGTTTGAATGAGGTGACAGGCAAGATATATTGTCGTATAAATCTATCCAAACGTAAGGTAATGGTTATTGATAAGGACGGTTAAGGAAGTGATTGTCAGTTTAGTATAAATGAACATTTTTTAAGGACGAGTGAATGGTTTTTTATCCGGGCGGTATTTTCTATAAAAATAGAAGAATAGATGGTGAAATCGACAGACGGGTGAATGCATCTCTGAGAGTAGTTGGATGTTGGATGTAGTTGGACTATTGCAAAGAATAAAGGAGTATCGAAAGAGGCAAGATGGCAGTATATAAAAGTGTGTTGTCGCCAACATAGTTTTATGAGTGTGAAGCTTGGGCTTTTCAAGAGAAACACAAGAACAAGGTGAATGCGGTGGAAATGAGATATCTAAGCCATGTATGTGGAGAACCCGTTTGGGCAGAATCAATAATGAATGGGTGCTGAAGGAGTGTAGTTGAAAAGGGAATCCAATAGCTTATTGTGAAAGAAGAGTCTTAAATTTGTTTGAGCATGTTAAGAGGATGAATAAGAATCGAGTGACGATGCAAATATTCAAAGGTGGATTGTGTGGATTAGAAGGAAGGGGTAGGACATGTAAGACGTGGCTAAATGTTGTAGACGAATGTGTGATGAAGAGAAACATTAGGAGTTTTAAGAATAATAGAGCATATATGACTTGGTGTATGGATGTTATTGAAGCGAAGGAAATATGAAAGGATAGGGAAGTGTGAAGAAAGTTAGTGAGGATGGATTAAGTACGGAGTTGTTTTGTTTTGACCTATATGCAAGGTTTCTTGCCTACCCCGTATGGAAACAGCGTATGTACTAACGTACGTATGCACGTATGCACATAGGTACGTAAGTACGTATGTATTTTCGTATGTACGTATGTAGGCATGTATGTATGTAGGCATGTAGGTATGTAAGCAGGCAGGCAGTTATGTATGTTATGTATGTATGTATGTATGTATGTATGTATGTATGTATGTATGTATGTATGTATGTATGTATGTATGTATGTGTATATGTATGTATAAATGTATGTATATATGTATGTATATATGTATTTATATGTATGCATATATATGTATATATTATTATTATATATTTAGGTATAAATGTATCATGTATGTATTTATATATCCATGTAAGTATTAGAATTTTGGTATTATTTGAAATAGTTAAAATTATAATATAATAAAGCTGAATTTTATTTTACTTGATTCATTCTATAAAAATAACGCCTTCATAGATAAACATAAACATTGTTTTTTATTTTTCAATTTTGTTTATTAATAAAACTTATGATGATTGGTTCATTTATTTTATTTACTAATAATATTTAATGTATTTTTAACATATTTCAGAACTTTTTACCATAAAATAGTTGAGCTTAAAATATATCAAGTTATAATAATTTGACTAGTTCAACTTGTACATTTATTTGGACTATTTTTATAAATATAATATGCACGCCCTCCATATATATTTCAAAATATCTACTTCTACTCGCTATACAATACACACTTCTACTTGATAAGCACGAATGACAAAGGCGGTAGTCTTGTCCTGTATGGTTTGACAGTGGACGGTGTGGAGTTTGACATCTTAATTTTGGCCTGGCCTAGCAAGGAGTTTTTATCTACTGGAAATATATATCACACTCTCACTCCACGTGAGTGCGAGTAAACTTCCTCTACCTTCCTCAACTTAATCTTCTTATTGTAAATATTTGTAGATTCCAGACATTTATTGAAATACTTTCGTTACTATCCCTCCAAGCAAATGCCGGTACATTTCTGATCAATTATACTTTCCTGATCCTTAGCCCATACGTATAAATATTCGTGTAGCTATCTCAGAAGGTTGTATTGCAAGGAAAAGCGTAGCTCAAAGCTTTACATGAATTTGTAATACTTAGCCAAGATATTTTTAAAAGATTGGATCCACTAAGTACAAGTTATGGCGGTGATAAAGATGAGAACATTAGTATAGCTCCAACGAAAAATTGGATGGGTTTAAAAGAATTATAAACTTTGATTCAATCTAAATGTAAAATAGTAGTCTAAAAAATGTTATCTTTACGTACACTAACATTTTCATTAATTTAAATGAAAAATACAAAGTCGATATATATATATATTTTTTTGTTTATCAAGTCAAATCGAAAAGGTAATTATGCGTTTATACGAAGCAAGCCAACACACACCCACCCTTCGCTCTCGGCATAGCTCCCATCCCCAACTTCTCTACTTTTTTTTTTTAATAAAACATGTTGTAAAGCAGGCAATTCAATTTGTTCCCCCATCTGTTTCAGCTCATTTCTTCCCTGCATTCATGAATGAAAATTCACTTTTCAATTTTAAACGCATAGCGTTACTAACATTTTTTCCCCCTTTTTCCCAAACATACCCTTCGAAATGTAAAGGTGGTCACCCCTTGCCAACTCTTCCCATTTTAAATTAATCTGTACCTTTGCAGTAGGTTACATTCTCTTCTTTATTCACTCTAGCTACAATACGTTATTAAACACGAGAACTTTACCCGCATCACTGACAATATGGCCTTGGACGTCATTTTTTGCAGTAGACCAGATCACTTGTAACTAAAGTTAAGGTTCAAATATTGGCTGGGTACATTGGTGATGTTTTTACACAAGTGATATAACCCTATTTTTTTACAATCCGTTTACCACGCTAATGTGGGTGCAGTTCCCTAGTACCCATACCATAGATTAAATAATTAAATAAAGATATCTTATGTTGAGAGGTACTACTTTGAATTAAGTGGAACTTAATTTTAGGTACGACGTGCTATTTCACACGTCCGAGCTATCTGCATTCGAGCAGAGATAAGGAAGGTAGTATTTTAAAGGAAATACACCCGTATTTGCTCATAGGTAGAACGGGAGACCGTTTGGGATTATCTACTAAAGTATATTTATTAAGTGTAAATAGCCGAAGCTATATTAATGGTAGTTGGTTCAGTTAGATATTATTCTGAAAATTGAAAAATGACACCTGGACACGGGAATCGAACCCGGGACCTTTGGCTTAGTACGCCAATGCTCTAACCACTGAGCTATCCAGGATTCGTCCCGCGCCCACGGTCATTCTTCACTCATATTTTAAGGCAGAGTCTATGATGGACAAAGCAGAAATCGTCAGCTACAATTATGTGATTTTTTAATAAAGTATATATAAACAGGTTTTGATCCCAACTGACTTAAATCTTCCTTTTTATTTATTAATCATCTTTATCATCAAAATTATAACTCTCTTTGCCCTTGAGGGTGTTCAAGCAAGTTTTAATGTGGTGCTGTAGGGAACGCGAGGAAACGTTAATGTTTTTGGATTTTTTGTATCAACACTTATTTTGCTGTAATAAATCAAATTTTGCTTTAGTACAAGCATTGAGTTTAATTTTTTTCACATAGCAACCAAAAATTTCTTGATAATCTGTCAAGGATATCTTGGAGTTTAATGACAACTTTTTCTATTCATTTAAATAGTTTGTCATCTAATGCCGCTATGCTCATGATAAATGTTCAAGAACTGTTGCTATCGCCATGTGAATAAAATGAAACCCTATGATTGTACATAGTGATATTTTATTCAATCAGGCCATAAATGTTTTGCTGAATAAACTGAAAATACTCTGGCCTTTTCCCGCACTCCCTAAACTCCACACTAAGTTATTTTTAATTATTATGTGGTTGTAGTTGGCTTAACCAAATGTAATTTTTCTAAAATAAACTTTTTTAGAGACTTTCAATAATATTTTCATCGTCGTATGAAAAATGTGACCGTCTTTATTGAAGTTTTAATAAGTCATTAGAAAAACCACATTAGACCTTAACAAAAACGTTAGAGTTGATTTATGACAAAAGAGATCGATAGATCGATGTGAAAGAAGCGTGATACGTTGGTTTGGGCAGGTTGAGAGTATACGTGTGAATCGAGTAACAAACCAAACATATGATGGTAGAGTGTGGGAATAAAAAGAAAAGGCTAAGCCATGTGAGACGTGGCTAAATGTTGTAGACGAATGTGTGATAAAAGAGAAGCATTAAGAGTGCTACGAATAAAAGATCATGTATGACTCGGTTTATTATGGATGTTGCTAAAGCGAAGGGATAAGGCAAGGCTAGGGAAGTGTGGATAAAGTTAGTGAGGATGGATTAAGTTATTTTATGAGATATACTAATAGATTTTTGCTTAGCCCATAAGGTTTGTGTTTGTTTGTGTGTGTACGTGTGTATGTGTGTGTATGTATATCAATGAAGAACCCCATCCGTTTATTATGTATCAAATGTTTGTTAATCAAGAGAGAATACAATGTTTTTCAACAAATTAATAAAATTAATAAAATGTTAAATATAATTTACACCTCGCTTGTACACCTTTAAAACACTTAAGACGAGCCTAAGCACCTGAAATTTTGAAGTGTTGAAAACCCACACCTCAAACTGGATCTACTTGTCCTGAAAACTTTGGACTAGGGAGATACTTGTAAATAGTAATTCTTTATCCATGCAGTATTGTTATACATTAAAACAGTAAGTATGATTACACATACAGTATAAAGAGTTGACTATTATTACTCATGTAAAATGTATATTAAATTATTATTTTTTCAGTACCGTGTCTGACTGACCATTCAGGTTATACGTTAATGTATTAATTACGCTAATGGATTAGGAATGAGGCAGGTTGGATTTGAAGGAAGTGTTCCCGCATTTACGTGGAGAGATAGAGTGATAACCATTTAGGAAAAAACCCACCAGTACACCCAATAGGGAGTGAACCACGATCTCCCCATCATAGACAGTCCAGTCTAATGCAAGTGACGCCTTAAACCTTGCATCCACCTTAATGGTTTTTTACATATTAAATTATACACTATTTAAAGTATATATATATATATATATATATATAAACAATGTGATCATACACACAAACAGTGTTGTCATACATATGATAAGATATTACTACTAGAATCTTCAATCAGTAAACCCCAATTTTTATATTTTTTATATCTCTTTAATAACTTTTCACCATTTTACTATAACGTTTTCTAAAAATAATTCTTTAGTCATTCTAATTCAATTAAATTAAACTTATATAATAAATACATCATCTTAAGTAATAAATATTATAATTATGTGTGAATAAAATTAATTAATGTCTTAAAATATCAAATTATTAGATCAATTCTCATGAGCCTAATATCTTAAATGTAATATTATATTTTCAATTTTAATGTGTTTATCTTCGTTACAAGGGATCTTATGTTAAAATAAAATTTTCGAATATCATAATTTATGATATAAAACTTTTTGTTAAGGTAAAATTTCAAACCTGTCTAATGTGTATATATATTATATAATACAACTCTTTGTAGTTTTTAATTTTTAACAACTTTTCACTATGCAATGATGGATTTACAAATAATAGATTCGCTCCTTACTCATATTTAAAATATGCTTCAATATATATATATATACACAGTAATATTATACTCGTACATTTTATACAGTATGATTATATGTATTTAGTGGTTTAGCAAATTATATAACATAATTACTTTATCACATATACTGTGTATTATCATACATATAAACACCATATGTGAATTGGCTTATCCTATTCAGTGGGACTCCAGTAACCCTATCCTCTTTCACACATTATTACTATTTCCATCCCTATCACTCTACATATTATTTATCGACAATTTTCTTTTTGTCTCCTTTTCTCTTCCCCTCGACGTGCCGTGCACACGCGTGGAGACACTTACTTGCAAACCACGGCAGAGTATTTCACGGCAACTTCTTGTTTCGCCTCCCACCCCCTGGCTCCCCTCCGTTTATCATAATACACTAGCCTCCCACCCTTCAACCCCCTCAACCACTCTCCCATCCCCTACCGTCAGTCCCTCGCTTTAAGCCATCATCAACGGCTAATGAAAAAACGCTGAGTCTGCGGAGTATCGGGGTATAAAAGCAGGGGAGAAGAGAGACTTGGGAAAAGGAAGGAGAAGGGGGAATAAAGAGGGAACCTCAAACCAAGTAGAGTAGTTTTAATACAACGTGACTGGCAGACTTACTAAGATTTTTTTAAAGTCTGTAACATATTGGCAAAGAATTTATCAAAAAGTGGTGGCAGGTAGAGACAAGGGTGGACAAGCAGATCCAAAGTGGCCTGGGATTACAAATATGAGGGACCTTAGTATTATATTAATATCCACCACCCACGCTAAGTTTCGGCGTTAAATGAAGTATTGAGGTGAAGTATTTATATATTTGTCATTAGTTAATTTAATCCCGAGGACATTTCAACTATAAAATCGATAAAGAGTTTCTACTTTCTACTGGTATGAGCCAAATATTTCTAAATCCTTAGACATAAGCTCGGTGTATTTATTGATATACTTAAGTTTTCTAATTAGATGGATCATTAAACATATGAATTTACGTTTGATTTAAGAAATAAATGTTTATAAACAACACCGAGAAACAGCAAACAGGATTGTTCTACTTTTAATTCCATAGTATATCTTCACAAATGATGTAGTCTGATCACTTAATCACTGGACACTTTGTATCAAATCTAATAAACAAATAATTTTAGTTAAATCACTTTATTTTAGTTTTAAGTGGTGGCGGCATGGCAGTCCAAATCTAACCGGCCCGTCGGGATATCTCCCAGGTTCCCGGTGAGCCAGTCCACCTCTGGGTAGAGGAGTTATCTCTGAGATAAAGGTAGTGAGTTCCAGCAGGAGGTACAGAGAGTGTTTTTTTCCTAGGTAATTTCCCAAATTTCCTTTCACTCAAATGCGGTTATATTTCTTCTAAAATATAGCTCCCTCACCCCTCGCGCAATAACGTGACTAAAATGTACATAGCCCGGATGGATAGTAAGACTCGATGCAAAAACAAAAGTATGATTTCAATTCATGATAGACCAGCCCTTTGGTTTAGTGATCAACATCCCTGGCTATTAATATAGAGATCCCGGATTCGATTCCCAACGGAAACATATGTATTTTTCCTGAAGGGGCCTTTAGTTGTTATGGTATAGTTAATCATGCTGAAGCTAGTTTTAAGACTTCTGCTGCCAAAACATAATTATTATCATCACATCAGCTCTTCTGGACGAAGTAACTTGGCCCAACATCAAAGGACGGTTACATATCACCGCTGCCAGTAGAAGACCAGGAATGTCAATCCGACAAACCCTGAAGGCATACATTTAAAAAAAAACTTTTGCCATTAATTCTTATACACCCTCCTACACATATCAGTGTAAGCTAGACTTACTCTATGGCACGAGGAACTCTAAATTTCATTACCGCACTTACAAAACACACCACTTATCTCTATCTTGAGCTAGCTCTATCCAGTCCACCTCTTTACATCCTATCTCTTTTATGAACATTCTAATGCTATCCTCTCATCTGCGTCTATACTCCATTCACGGTAAGAATTACTCTCTGAAAGGTCTTTTTTCCTACCAATATCCTACTATATAATACCTTTCTGGTAAGGAAAAAGGCCTTTCAGAAAACAATTCCTACGGTGAACAGACTTTAGGTCTTCTCAAGGGTCTCTTTCCATTGGGTTTGCCAGTCAATACTCTGAACAAGGATTTATATTGTCCCAAACGCACTGCATCTCCTGCGCACCTTAATCAACGATACTTGATTAGTCTAATAATGTATTCTGATGAGTACAAGTTATGTAACTAATCATTATGTAACCTTCTCCACTCCCCAATATCCTCAATCCATTTTGGACCGGAAATCATTCTAAGCACCTTGCTTTCGAACACTTTAATTTTCGTCACGTAAGGCAAGATATCCTGTTTCACACTCATAAAGAGCAGCCAACCGAGCCTAGTGGCCGGTGAATCTGGCTACGAGCCTAGGGTTCCCGGATTAGATTCCAAACTGCTACTTGGGTATTTATCCATAGGGGAATTACCTCAACGGTCACTATAGTTTGGTTAACTAATATTGTTAAGTTTATTTGTTTCTACTGGTTTCATACACTCATACTCCGTATAACCATAATATAATCTCATCGGGGCATGTAAAGAGGTTCCCCAGAAAGGATGTATGGTTGGTACATATGAGCGTCCCTTGGGCAATGGTACATTAGTAATGGCTACTACTGGGCTACGATTGTTGCAGCCTAGTTGTGCAATATTATATATTAGAGAGCAGATAGAAAGTAGTTCTACTTGTAGGCCTAGATGATGGGTAAAGTGTGGCAGAGCTATGAAGGAGACTCTCGTGGTTCAATACCTATAAACTAGGTGAGTGAAGATTGGCAAAGAGCATGGAGAGAATCCTGGAGAGCTCCGTGGAAGAGCAATGGCGTGCTAATCCAAGGATCCAGGGTTCAATTCCCATGTCAGAGGGTAATTTTTCAATTTACGAATATGATATCTGATACGCCCATATCCGTAACCTAGATATCATTTCGATCTTCCAAACTTCTTTAGTCAAGTACATTTAATTATACAAGCTTTTGCTTTCTCTCATACGCCAATTAACGTTAAAGTCATTCAACCATCAAAATTGCATTGAACAATTTTAACAATTACTAATAATAGTAATATAAATAATAATTATAATAATCTACAAAAAGTGATTCATTGATTTCAAATCATTACAGTTCACGAGCTATAAGGAGTCAAACTTGCTAGTTTTTACTTTTTACGTATCATTGTTAAGGTAAAGTAATTAATGTAAGGGGCTGAAATTTAGTATAACTATACTAGAGATTTACACAGTTAAATATTTTATATAATTAATTTCAGCCCTATACATTAATTACTCTACCTTAACAAATTTAAAGAAAAATCATAAAATAGCATGTGATCCCTTATTGCACATCAATTGTGATAATGTTAAATCATTGAATCGTTATTCATTGCATTTAATAATCGTACACTTATTAGAACTGTGCAATATAACGTGGTTGGTTGAATGACCTAAAGGAGCATTGCTGTCGTTTACACGTAATGGGGCAATGCCGAGTGCTCTTTAGAATGCTGGTCAACTATGACATGAAGGAACGAAGTCAATGTGATGTTGAGGATGGAGAGAAATAACCAGGTGTAACATCAGCAAGAACATCTCCAGCTCGGAGGCTGGGTGTGGTATCAGCCACTCTGACTCTGGTTTAATAGGGTGATTGGGAAACGGAGAGTAGATGCAATAATAACCAACTGTGTCAAAGTCTGGTATTTTCTCTTACTGTGAGAGGTGACCCTTTGTGAATGATTTGATTACATGTAGTTGGACCGCATTCGTGCTAAAGTGCTTTGGTTAGTTATGCTCACAATTAGTGCAAGCTCTCAATGAAATGGTTGGGACTTGGTTCCCCGTTAGATGAACTGAGCTTGGTTTTCTTCAAGTAATTTTCACGATGAATTTCATTATTCTATTCGTGCTAATGTGAGTGCATTCCCTCTTAACTACCCTCTTAATCACAATTACATTTTTATACCCGCCTCGGTGGCGTAGTTGGCTAACGCGCTAGTCGTGTTGAGCTCAACTGCTGAGGACGGGGAGATCGAGGTTCGAATCTCGGTCGGGTGAACTTCACACAAATGCGGGTTCACTTCCTCTAAATGCAACCTTCCCAGTTCCTAATCCATTAGCGTAATTAGTACTTAAGCGTATAACCCGAACGGGTAGTAATACGCGGTGCTAATAATAATAATAATAATAATAATAATAATAATACATTTTTATACTAGAATAGCTTGATTATAAATGGAGAAATCAGAATTTATAGGAGCAGAACTAACATTTGCCTGGAAGGAGAGTGAGAAATCATTTAAGTGAAAAATGAAACTACACGAGAATAACGTATTTGTTTTAGTGTCCACTTGTGTGTATTATGCCTAGATGAGTTCGTTAGTAATAACTATTATGGTGGGTGACCTGGTGGTCTAGGGGTAAGGTTTCAGAATTCTGTGTTGGGGGTCCGGGTTTCAATCCTCGGTCCTGGCACAGATTTATCTAATTGCCAAACCCTTCTTTCACCTCTGACAAGACGTGTATTAATCACAACTTGTGAATGTGAAGAATGCCAGGCCTCCTACCGTGGTTCGGATCCCACGTTAAACTGTAGGTCCTCCATTTCATCTCACAATCACCCTACCATTGCACATTAGTGTAAGTGCGTACAACCCGAATGGGTATTAAGACGCGGTGTTAATAATAATAAGAAGAAGAGTAACTATTATTACAAACGTAAAAAAACTTGGAAGTGAATATATTTTTTTAGAAATAAGTGTTAATAAGTGTTAGTGTTTTTCTAGTTTTATTAGTTGAGTAGAATTTGTGTTAAATGTCACATAGTAGTTCCTAGAACCAAATGGTATATTCTCAAATTAATGACGCATATTATAAACATATTAGATTTTTTCAGACAATTTTACATATGATATTAGTAAGATTCAGTAGGGTCCAAACATAAACATCGCTGAGTACAATAAATAGTTTTATTGTTGGTTGCTACTTTTTAATATGTCATGAAATAATTGGTAAATTAGGGTGGATGGAAGGGAACTCAAGAAAAAGCCAATATTTATTTTTTTATTTTTATGGCAAAATAAATAAAATATTGCTCCAGTACAAACATAAAGTTTTAATTTATTCCCATGTTGACATCAACATTTCCTAAATATCCATCATGAGCATAGCGGCATTAGATGAGAAACTTTTTAAACAAAGAGAAAAGTTTTTCACTAAATTCCAGGACACCCTTGACAAATATTCGATAAATTTTGACGTCACCATGTGAATAAAATTAAAGTCCATGTTTGTACTTGAGCAATATTTTATTTTAAAAAAAAGTTTTGCCATAAAAACTGCAAAAACACTGGCTTTTTCTCGCAACCCCCTATATTCCTCATTAAATGGAAATATATAAGATTATCTATGAAGAAGAGCTATCCAGAAATAAAATATTATGAAAATCTTACTATTCGTATTAAATATATTATGGAGAGTTGAGTTTTATAATAAAAATATTTTGTCTTTGTAATATAATCCTATATTAAGGACTTAGACGATATAATTTCAACTTAATTTAATAAACAGAATTACATCATATTTTAGACGGTATAATATAAACTTTATTTAATAAAGAGTAATACATCGTAACTTAAGGTTTTAAATTTTATTTCGACATATTTTTAACTAGCAATCCCGCATGGTGTTGCTCGTGACCGACCAACAATTTGTTGGAAATAGCCTGATTAAAAAGCTACTTAAAATTTAGAAATCCGGCTATGAGGTGCATTCGGACCCCCTTCCATCCACCTGTGTAAAAAATTTCAGATCTCTGCGTGCCGTAGATTTGGCTGGTTATCGCACACAAACAAACACACAGACAAACACTTCCTTTTATTATTATAGATAACATTAGATCTAAAAATGAATATATGCTGAAACATATAGAATCCCACTGGAAACCAGTGGTGTCGCGTTTGGGCAAGGCAAGCACTGCTTGCCTTTGCTTGAAGATAAGTAATAATTTTATTTTATTTTATGTTTAAAACAGTCTTCAATCCTATGTGTTTGAAATAGATTTTCTCGCACATGCCAGTGACCGTAACATGCGTGTAAGACGTGTACTAGTCCATTATATCGTGGTTGAAAGTCTATATTTTTCCGTCTTTCATCCAATAGTTCTACCTAGTGTAGTTCTTATTTGTGACGTCATATATTTAGGAGGGGAAGAAGGGGCAGAACATTGGGACTTGGGTAGGAATGTAAGTAACAAAGTTGCGACTCTTCAACAACTGAAGCTATGCTCGAAGGTTGACGACTATAGCCGAAGAAACTGAAAAATACTATTGCATATCTCCTATTATTTTTCCCTTTCAAAACAGAGAAGTGACAAAATTGGAAATTTAAGGGGGTGGGAATAGAATTAGAGGAGTTTTGCGTAAAAGGGGGAAAATCGACAAATTACTGACCTTGGACACATCTTTTCTGGAGTTTGTTGCAGCAGGTGTTTTTACCAGAGTTCAAAAGAAACTGTGTGGGCTTGCGACAATAATTCCAGAAACATCATCAGTTGAGAGATCATTTTCAACAATAAAAAGAGTAAAAACGTATTCCATAAATACTATGGGACAAAATACAATTTCTGGTTTGGCACTTCTTTCAATTGAAGAGGGTCTGCTTTTTCAATAATTGAAGCAAGGAGTAGACTTCCATAAAAGAGTCATAGCAGAGTTCGTCAAAAAAGGAGAGAATGAACTTTATTTACAAACAGTAGAAAAAAAAATATGGGGAGTAAAATATCATCGATAAACATGTATAAAATTTCATTTAATATCTAAAAATAAACAAATATACCAAATATGCTGCAGGTTGCAATAAAAGTGATAATTAAAAAATATGTATAATTTTCTATCACTTACATGTATATTTAACGTAACTAATTAACACACAATATAGTTGTTTTACATTGAAATATTAAAAAAAAAGGCTTTATGTATACTTAATTTAAGAATTGTCAGCTTTAGGGGAGGTGTAATTGGGGTGGAAGATACAAAGGGAATTTCTCCTCACTTGTTAAAATAAAGGGGAGCAAGATATGTCCTACCCATTACCCCCGCATCCTCTTGTATATGTGTTATATAAATTCTAGTGTTCCGTATGTAAATCATGCAACAGAAGGACGCACGAACTCACATTCCTCATTAAAAAAATCTCTAAAGAGCTTCTTGAATCATA
The DNA here is from genome assembly GCA_902155825.1 of Timema genevievae. Classification (NCBI taxonomy): domain Eukaryota; kingdom Metazoa; phylum Arthropoda; class Insecta; order Phasmatodea; family Timematidae; genus Timema; species Timema genevievae. The sequence continues at coordinate 290,759 of CABFWO010000302.1, read as the reverse complement.
TAATTTTTTTTAAATTCCTGAGTGGGACCTTGGATCCCCTTCAAACCCCCCTTCCCAGATTGCCTAAGAATTTTAGTCACGAGACGCTACAGCTGGAAATGAAATAAGAGAAACAGCGATGTTCAAAATGAATCCTCCTCAAACATAGTAATAATAATTTTATCACATTGTGTAACATTTTCATTTCTTGTATGGACAATATTTCACAAATATATATATATATGTATATATGCAACTAATAGGATTTGGTTTATAAAGTGTAATAGTTCATAAGGCAGTTTTCCTATAGTTGCTTAATTAAAAAATAATTTAGTATGTTTAATGTGATAAAAACTAGTAGAAGAAACATGCCTCTAATCTGAAGCTAAAATAATACTTTAGGGCTACAAAGATAATAAATTTGTTATCTACTATGCAACATTAATTAATATTAATAATAATAATAATAATAATAATAATAATAATAATAATAATAAAACACATTTGCATTATTTATGAATAAAACAATATTTAATTTACTAGTAAATTGATTTAAAACTTATGTATGTTTTAATCTTCTTTTTTAAATATGGTTTTATCTTAACTAATTGCAAACCCAATTACTTTACAGTTTGAAATTTAGTTTCAGGGCAACCATAAATTAAGATCCCCATAGTGGAATAAGTGGTCGTGGAGGGCAGAAATAAAAATAAATGGCACCTTTGATGTTCTTCATTTATGTGAACAAATAGTTTACGAAGCAATCTTAACAAATATTGTTTTAAGGTATTTACATATAAGTGTCAACTTAATTTCTAGTGAATGTGTGAAGAACTTTATATATACATACGAACAAAAATGGTTAGTAGAGAATAAAAAAGAGAGAGAAGCTATGTAACATGTATTGAACCTTTTTTAAAAAAAATTGCAATCAAAGAATAAAGTTCTTTCCGATGGCGCTCGTAGCTTACAAGCTAGCGGGTAGGGGTCACAACGAGCCGGAATTTAACTATACTCTGCTTCAACCTGTGAGGGAAGTCATTGTGGACTCATAGGTTTCCAAAAACCAGGAGCAAGTAAGAAACGTGGTCACATGAAGAGTTTGAATTTAAATCACAAGAGTTCAGCGTGATCCATTTAGCTTGCTTAACTGAAGTTGAAATAGCTTCAGTTTTAATGGCTTTGCTCGACAATATCTGCTCGGAAGACCCAATCAATTCTCAAATTCAACCATCTAAAGCTGTGTGAATGCGCTGTATATCAAGATAAAGGATAACATCTGCTTGGACTGTTACTGTGTGGTGTGAAATAACGTGATAAATTTAAACTGTGTTCAATAATGTGGTATGGCAGAATACTGTAATTTGAAAACATCTATAGTAGCAATATTCTAAAAGAGTTGTTAATCCACTCGAAAATAGGATATGTTTACACTAATAATGAGGTGTTTCTAGTCTGCTTTGCAAAGCATTATGGGTAAACACAAATTTCTGTTAGTTTGTGAATCATTGCGCTAGTAAAGTAAATTCTGATTTCTATATTCGAGGAATGTGTAAATCAAGCTTTATTGTGGGGCATACCTGGGCAAACCTATGCTACTCGTGCCCAAAATGGCCCGTGACATTCACTGCTCTCCAAAGTCAATACCTAAAATCTATAATTTAAAAAAATATTATCTTTATCTTGAGAACTATTAAAGACTTTGTCTAAAGGGAAGAAATGAGAAAGACAATTTAAAATAAGCGCGCCTATATTAGTCTGAAATGACAGAGGAACTACTACATTGATAAATAAGCTTTGGAAACCCACTCCCAGTGATCCCGAATAAGAATGTGAAGTTATGCCTTCGCATCACTGGTAATATAGTATGGACGCGTCGCCAGAGACCATATGACCACCGTGAACGGCGAGGTTTGCTACGAAGAGAGAACAAGTATTTTTTTAAGTAATTACTTCAATACATTTCTATTTATAGTAAAATAATGAAAAGTGATTACATAGTAGTGTTTTAAATTCTACTACTTTTAAGTAGGATACCATAAAAATCATATAAATCTTTTCTATTAAAAAATTGAGAATAGAATTTAATAAGAAATATTTTGATCTTTGTAATTGCTTGATATTTTAAAAGCTTTAATGAATAATGTAGAAGTCATTTAATAAACAGTATTATGTTATATTAATGTGCCTTGCTATATTTTATAATAATTCATCTCAGTATAATATTTAATGGCGTTTCATATGAAAATGCAGCTGATTTTCTCAAATGAGTCCATTAGGTCTGCAGTTCCTTCAAGGGTTGTCCCTGTGTGTAGCTACAGTGGCACGAGCTGAAATAAGAAGGGAAATTAGCAAAAGGGGAATAAAGAGAAAGGGAATGAAAACTTCAAAAAAATGGTTACAGCAGAAAATCAATATAATTATAGTCTGCTTTTGTGAGATGAAAAAGAAATTAAATTATTCGTATAAGGTCTACATTATTTTTAAAATGAAAGTGTCAAAAAACTAATTAAATAACGAAAGAAAAACAAGCCAGCAGAAAACAATCAATTATATAAGGGTTTTAACCGTGGGCATGATTATTAGGATATACTTCTTAAAATAGTTATTATAATACTTTTGTGAGAGTTTGGTTTGAGTCCCAGTGAAGTTGATGGTTTATTCTTGACGTGTGGTCTCAAGCATTTATAGGCTCTTTAGTCAACACCTAATTAAATTATGATATAATCAAGTAAGGAATAGTTTTAAAAACAATGAATTAACTACCCTTAGCAAGATTAATAACAATACTATTACTAGCACCAAATATAACAATACATTAAGTTGCTTATGCATGTCAAGATAAAATGTTCCTACGCATAATTGTCATAAAATTTTTAATCCTAAGGAAGATAGCCTATATGTTTAAATGTAACAAAAATAGTTGGAGCCACATTCTAGAAAATAAAACTCTTTTGAGTATGAAGTCTTAGGAAGAGTGCATTTAATTGCTACACTCATGGATTTTGTACATCCATGGGGGACCTGTTAGAGTGGAAATAATATTAAAGTCAAATCGATATTTTAGGTAGCCTATTAGATGAGTGTACAAGCGAAAAAACAGAAGACTTAATTTCTAGACAGCCAACTCTTACGATTTGTATTTACTTATTACTAGAAGGAATAAAAATTTGACTAACCTACTAAACGAAAGATAGAATAAAATATATATTTACATATTGCTAGACAAACAGACTAAAAATTAATTTCTTTAGTGAAAAACCAAAATATGGATTGCTTTATGACAGACAGCCCAACAAACTAATAAACTTATGGCGAAACAAACCGACTAAATATGTATTAACTTTGTTCTTAGCAGAGTAAAAAATAGGCTTACTTATGGCCAAACAGGCAGGCTAAAGAGACATTTACTTAAAGCCCGGTAAATAAACACATAAATTTATTTATTGTCATCCAGACCAAAATAGGAATTTAATTTAGGACAGACAAGAAAACAAAATGATGATTTTCTTAAGGCCAGAGAACCAAAAAACTATACATTCTGAAGTTCATGCATAAGTATATGTGAATACTTATACCAGACGGACTGAAATATTAATTTGTTTATTTAAATTCTTCCACAGCTCTTTAATTTGGATGAAACCTTGCCTCAGGCTTAGATACCATCAGCAGTACGTCACGGAGAATTATATCTATACGGCAGTAGCTCGTTGGAAAAGAAGACTTGACAAGGCTTTCTTTAATGTCTTCTGCTTTCCTAGCCTCACATAATATAATTTTTTTTTCAGACACAATGTAGGTAATAGCTGTTCGCGGATGAGCTATAGCTGAATACCCCTTTTAGGACACATGCAAAACATTTCATCCCAATTTAAAATAAATTACAGTTTTTTTACCCACTGCATATTATTATTTGTTCGGGATGTACGTGTATAGCTAACCTAGTGCGGTAAGTGTAAGGCTGGTATAGTTTTTAGGAAAAGTAACCACGTTTGCGTGAAGGGATGGAGGAACCCCATTTAGGCCAAGATTGGAGCCTGAACTTCCCGTCCCTGGAAAAACAGACTAGATGAGGCTGGCATCAGGGGCATTGCACGAANGGGGGGGGGGGGGGGGGGGGGGGGGGGGCAGTGAGTTTCTCAACTCTAGGCATTCTGAATTTAAAAAAAAAGCCTAGGTGACCAGGTAACAAGGGCAATGTTGAGAACACCAGGGATATGGAATAATGGAATACCCCCCAGACAATAAGGGGGCAGGGGGTTATCTCCCGGGGAGATCGTAAAATTTAAGGCTATTATTGGGACTTGAAATGTGATTTGTTTAGGTCACTGTATATTTAAGGATGTTAATGATAGATTTTTCAAGTTACAAGTGTTATTCGTTTTGACATTCACAATAATTGCGTTGAGGTGAACTAACAAGTTTCGGCTCGTAAGACTTCAAGTTATATCAAGTTTTCAACTTAAAACATTACTTAACCTTCTTTAGGATACTCTAAGTGTTTAGCTTTAATACTAGTAGAAAGTGACAACGGCACTACTAGCCTATTTGATTAACTAGCTCTCCATGCAATCTATTACATAAGATATTTTCTTTCAATGTTTGATAAATTATGAAGTTGGGAAGTTGTTAAGGCGATTAGCCCCTTTCATTTGGCGTGGAAATGCAGAGCCATGGAAACAAACGGTTAACTTCAAGATTTTTTTTTCCATTTTCTTTTCGGAAACTGTTTTTTCAAGAATATAATCATGTTTATCAAGCTATACTTTTTATGAACACACCTCCTCTATAATTTTAACAGTGATCGAATATCAACAATTTTGACATTTTTTGATAGAAAACTGCCGGCTGCATGGCCCAAATAAGAAAATGTAACTCCCAATAAGCATTGATACATTATCTTAGAAGAGGTGTTGAAAATATTAACATAAACATTTCACTCGTTCTTGAGAAAACTGATATTTCCAAACGTATGATTTTTCCGCAAGACCTGTCCGGTAACTGGCACCCTCTACGGTCTCCATGGTCTATCTGTTCTTGTTGGTGCGGAAGGATACTTTGGTTGGTTGTGAAGCCACACCACGCCTTTTACCCTCCCACCCAACATCCCACAGAATAGGTTTTAGACTTGCACTCGACAGGGCCAAGGGCCTTAAGTGTAGGTGTTGATAAATTTGAAAATTTAAAATTGGTCTGCACAAGTCTGCGGTAAAGAACTTTCTATTCTTTTTTTAGCACCAAATCTTACTACCTTATATTAATTACGCTAATGGTCTTAAGGATTAAGAAGGTTTTTTATATATAGGAAGTGTACCCACATTAATGTGGAGGGAGGGTGGAAACCCATTTTGGAAAACCACCTTCAGTACCCCCTACCGAGGTACAAACCTCAAGCTACCCTTCACTGGCTTTCTAGTCTACTGCGAGAGTAGCGCGTTAGGTTACGCGGCCACCAGATCAGGTAACATTCATAATAATAATAATAATAATAATAATAAATTATTATTATAATAACTAATTAATAATAATATATTATTATTATTATTATCACCGCGTCTTACTACCCGTTCGGGTTGTATGCACTTACGCTAATGTGTAATGGTAGGGTGATTGTAAGATTAATTGGAGGACCTAAAGTTTAACGTGGAATCTGAACCACGTTGGAGGCCTGGCATTTTACACATTCACAAGTTGTGATTAATACACGTCTTGTCAGAGGTGAAGGAAGGGTTTGGCAATCAGATAAATCTGTGCTGGGACCTAAGATTGAACCCCGGACCACTAGCACAGAAGTCCGACACCTTACCCCTAAACCACCAGGTCACCAGCATTCATATTCGAAAGTATTGTAGTATAAAGTAATTCTAGAATTTTCCAACTCAGGATTTAAGCTCTCCGTAGAATTCCCAGCTTTCAAGCTTTTTACCATTGGGGGGCCTTACACCCTCTTCACCCCCATTTACCCTCTCACTTCAGCACGACGCCCCTGATCAACATTCAGTTCACGTGCCCACAGAAGCCAGTAACATTCATACTGTTTGATTAAGTTTATAAATGATTTTATGATAATACGGTGACATATTATCAGCTAGTCTTCATAATAAAGTAGACATTTTTAAGAAAAACCTTATTAATATTTAGACTTACTTCTGAAATTCTTAAAAATTAATAAATAAGCTTAATAATCTTTCAGCACATTCTTATATTTGTCGTACTCAAGCTATTTGTGATATATTAATCTATTTCAACAAACATATGTATCGACACTCAATTTATTTCCTCAACATATATTTTTCAACAAATATTTGATTTTTTAAACTTTTTTTTTAGCAAAGCGTATTTCTACCCATTCGGTTTACGAGCTAATGTACGCTGATGGGTTAGGGTATGTAAAGTTGAATTTTGGAGGAAGTGTACTCACATTTGCGTGAAAAGAGAGAGGGAAACCATTTAAGGATAACCACACTCAGTACACCCCACCGGTATCGAACCATGACCTCTCCATCATCGCCAGTCTAGTTTATTGAAAGATCATGCTGCCACCGAAGCAGGTAAACTTGTATCAACACTCAATTTAACTTTTCATTCATAAGTGTTTTGACACTTTTTTGATTTCTTCAACTCATATGTATCAATAATGTTTCTCTACTTCCAAATACCTATTTCGGGACTTAATTGTTACTTTAAGAGATATTTATAGACATCTATATTACCTATTTAAAAAACATTAATTGACCTATATTTACTTCAAAAGACTTTTTCTTACTTTAACATAGACCTACATGTGCAGACACCCATTGACACATATTATAGTATCTTAGATGGTGAACATCTTAAATAATAAGTGAACATAATATAAAAAAATCATCACCAAAACGCCTTGGATATAAACCCAATACTAATAAATATGTTTAATCAATCCTCTTAGGTCCACTTTAATCTAAAACTAATATTAATCAAGTAGCTTTGCCAAAAATTAATATTTCTCTCAAACTAGTCTAGTTAACCGATAACATAATGGAATAACTTAGGACTAGCTTTTGGCAAATACTCTTTCTGAAATCGCATTGTACCAATTAATATTATCAAAAAAAGTAACTTGCATTGCTCAAGCCAGAAGGAAGGTAACAAATTTAGTATCGATTAAATTAAAGCAGTAGCTCATGTTTCCAATAATCAACTATGGTGAAGTAGTCAATGGTAGATTTGGGACCCCAACTAGAACAAATTAAAGTCTCCCCAATTTTTACATTAGCTTTTCTTCAATCTACGTTTAAATGACTACATTTCAACCTATTTTTAAAATCCTGAATGGCGTGAATTATAAGAGAGTATAAAGCACAATTTTATTGCCTTCTCTATCAAATACTCAATTCATTCTATCAATGAAATTTCGCCTCTCGATTCCCCCACTCCTCATTATAATGATAATACTCAGGACCGTTTCATTCAAACCTTATTCTTCGCACGTCATAAAATCGTTATTTACTCAAATACATTAACATAAGTGGAGCTAGAGTCTGGAATCAGATTCTCGATTCCGCCAGTAAGATGTAATGTACAGTCTGGATTCCAAAACAAGGAATGATTCTTAGCTCTGTCAAGGAGATATACAGTGTGACTTCGTGAACAAATTATGATTCCTGGTTCTATCAGGGTAGATGTACAGTCTGGATTCGTAAACCAAGCTTGTTCTTTTTTTTTATCACCGCATATTACTACCCCTTCACTTTATACGCATATATTGATTACTCTAATTGGGTAGGGATGAATAAGGAAGCCTTTTATTGGTTACCGAATTTGCGTGGAAGGAGAGTGGGAAACAGAATAGTAAAACTCCACACAATACTTGATCCCCAATTTCCCCGTTATCAGCAGGTCAGTCTAACACAACCTTAAACTTTTCGGCCACTAAAGTGGATCATGTTCCGTTAGTAAATTGGTTGGTTGGGTGTAAAAAGAGTATTATGACACTAGTCTTGCAAGCTATTACTATTTTTTATTTTTGTCTGAAATTCAATGGTTTGTGTCTTTGACTTTTTTATAACCTAGTGTATTTCCTCGACCTGACATACTTAAAATACATACTTTACGTTTAAGATTGTACGTTCTTTTGAATTAATTTCAGACTTTTTTTTGTATGCAAACAATTTGTAATTTCTTGACTGAGGTTGGTACTAAAATAAACAATGTTGGGGACTTTCGCTGATATTCTCCCTGCTATGTAAACTACTAAAACTAGATACATTATATTCATTATGATAAATAAATATTTGAAATGTGGTCTTAAAAACCACAATATTTGATTAAAATTTTCCAAATTAAATTACATTTTGCTAAAAAGATTGTTTTATAGAATTTAAAAAAATCATATTTACCTCAGTGTATTTAAAACAAAATCCACTAGTAAATTCTGCTTTTATCAAGTTCACAAAACATCCACTAGCAAATAATTTCTTTATTTCAAATTAGCTTACTATAGTTGACATTTCTAGTTAAAATCATAAAATAATAATAATAATAATACTCACTATTTCATTCCTTCATATAACCCGTATATAAAGCTAATTCACAAAGAAAAATTGAAATACCCAAACGTTTAAAGATCACAAGCAACTGGAGATAAATAAAACAAACGTAATTCTATTTTTCTATCTGAAAATGAATGCACACATTCTTTTAGTTTTATAAATGATTAAATAAAAATGCTCACCTAACCTTTAACTTTTTTAAACAAATAGAATTTTCTTCTCTACATTAATATTAACGGCAAATAAAACGGACAGGTTGTAAGATGAATTTATTTAATTGTGGGTGATGTGATGAGAATAATAATCGAATATTGGGGATTCAACCCATTCTCTCTAAATCGATTTGTCATCGATAATGGTAGACACTAAACAAAGATAATCATTGTTGTTTAAATGTTTTTCCACTACAATAATTATAGTGATGCAATTATGATACCATTTTAAAAATTAACGTGAGTACTTACTGCAAACGTTATTTATTTGAATTTTCGCATAGCAAACACAAATTTCTTTTAAAAAAATACAAGAATCTTTACAAAATCTTGGAATTTCGCATATAAATATATTTATAGTTTTATTTCTTTAACATTAAATTACGTAGGCTTCATTACTTTAAACTTGAAACAAGTTGTTGAACTTTCAAATGGGATTTATCACATTTTTCGAAATATCACAGCTCGTGAAAATCAGGTGTTCTAATCCATAGCTAATTTGGATTGTAGATGCATTATGATTTAATTTATTATAAACTTTGTTAAAGTCTATAATAATTTACATTCGTCTTATATCCCTAATCAAATACTTATATTACCTCCAATATAGCTGTTTCTGCTTATGTTATTTAAATAAACCATGACTCGTCACTCAACCAACAACCCGGCAAGAAAATAATACCATGTATTTTTTTTTAGCACCGCGTCTTACTATCCTTTCGGGTTATACGCTTGAGTACTAATTACACTAATGGATTATGAATTGGGAAGGTTGAATTTAGAGGAAGTGAACCCGCATTTGCGTGGAGGGAGAGTGGAAAACCATTTAGGAAAAACCACCCCCAGTTCACCCAACCGAGATTCGAACCTCGATCTCCCCGTCCTCGGTGGTCTGACTCAACACGACTGGCGCGTTTGCCAACTACGCCACCGAGGCGGGTTAATACCATATTGATAAAAGGTTTTCATTTTATCATATATAGAGAACGTACTGTGATTGTGAAAAAATCTATCTCGAGATAATGACGAATTTTTACGTTTTATTTGAACATGCATCAAGATAAATGGTACGGAACTCCGCACGGACTTTCTCACTCTATTGTTTAAAAATGGAGATATTTACTCAAAACTCGTAACATATGTGAAACGAAATAATATACACTAACAAACCCAACCATAAATTGCACTACGAAAAACATTTTTTGAGTCCCTGTTTTAAATTTTATAAATTTATTTTTAAAGAATTAATGTCCTCATTTGTATATTTGGACCAATAAAAGTGATCGATTTTGGGTCCACAAAGGTCAACACTTCGTATTAAAATTTCAACTTCCGGTTAAAATTTTAACATGATATTGGGTGTTGGACATCTTCACATTGCTATTCAATTCCTCATTTATAAATTTTGACCAATAAAAATGTAAATATTGACTATTGAGTCTAAAATGAAGGTGATAGATCATTGTTGTACAAACATTTCTCCTAAGAGGTTAAAGGAAGAATAACACTCTCTTTTAGAGACTTAATTATATTTAATTATACTATGGTATTACAGAATTATTGCGTTAAAACTTAAGTAGTATCTCTTTACATCTTAGGCTCACAAAATTATTTTAATATATTTGCCAAAATCTCAGAAACTGTTGGTATTATAAATATATATTTCACATATATTTTTTTATTTTTTATTGTACTACCATCTCCGATAGGTTACCTTCTCAGGTGGTGGATAGTGGAACTTTCACCACTACTGAAGAGTGACTGGTGCTTACTGGAAATGGTGTGTACTGGTAGTGCCAGGGGTGGAGGGTACCGGTAAAATAAAATACCTGGGTTGACCAACTGGAGTCAATGACATTAAATAGGGAAATCAAATTAAGATATAGTTTTAATAAGAGCTAATAACAGATTAGTTAAATAAGGAAAAATGAACGTAATAAACAAATGGAGTAAATTTTAAGCAGTAGAATTTCAGGACTCTGGTTACATATTAGAAAACTAGTTAGTATAGTCGGGGTAGAAAAGAACCTTCAAAAGGGTAGTTTAGTGATGAGTAGTTTTTTTTTAATTCCAAATTTTTCGAAAATGTCCTCAATGATTTTGTTGTCAAGGACTGGTTTGACATGAAATATAGCACTTTATACTTGGTTTTGGGCAAAAATTCATTAAAAGGGTAGATGACTGATAACTAATTTTTCAAAAATTTAAAATATTTTACATATAAATCAAAATATTTGATTCCAAATGAGTATCTTGGTAGTGTTTTACATAAAAAATAACAATGTTTACTTGAATGGGGGTAAAATTCATTTAGAGCACTGTATCACTGATGAACGAATTTTAAAAACCTTGCAATATTTTACAAATGGCTCAAATGTTTTGATTCCAAATTGGTATCTTTAGTTATCTAAAATAAATTAATTTTAGGGTTGATACTAACAAAAATTATGGGAAATTTGAATGTTTGGAAATTAATTTTGAGGATTTAAATCAAAATGGAGATCTGTCAATAACTTGTCATTATAAATAAGAATACATTACTATTTTCTAAATAACAAATTATTTTAAAGTAGTTAAGAAATAATTTATTTTCGAAAATTTGAATATTGTTAAACATTTTTTAATAATATGGTTTAAAATTGATGTATAAAGAGTAAATAAATTGGAATTAACGAGATTATGGGTTGATTTTTATGAGTAAAACTTATTTAAGAGTAGTTTACAATTTTTTAGATTTTCTTTCAAAGATATAATACATAATATGAGAACGTTTGTGCGATTTTGTTGTATGGTTTATTTTTTAAGTAGTACGTTGGCACATTAGATGTGTTTTTGTATTGTACATTAAATACATATAATAAAATAAAGTTGCAGGCGAGGAATTGATTTTTGACACTTAAAGGATTCAAACCAAAAACATCTTTAAGATTTGTGTCAATCGTTTGAAGGGAATACCTAAAAAATGTTATCACGGCCAATGTTTAAAGATAATGAAATTCCTTACACTCCTCTCTGCTATATGGTAAACTAAGAATATATACGTTATGAAAATATGTAGAGCTGAAATAAGCAAACTCAAACGTGCTTAGAACTTAATGGACACAACATTTTTTTATTTAAACACTGCCATAACCATAGTTACAAATTAAAAACAGTTTACTGAGCTCAAATTTATTAGCCTATATTAACAATTATTATTTTTAATGGAATTTAATATTAACTATAGCATGTCTCTCATGTAGTGAGTAGCATGTAGTGCTATTGTCACTGCAATCAAAATTTTGAAAAATTAATAACTAGGGAAATTAAAATAATACAGCTATAAAGATTACTTATATTAACACTAACAGTTCTGTCACAATTCAGAGATAATGTATATCTTATTCATATTAATTGGGATCTATATCAGCTGTTAAGAGAAAATAACCAGACACTTAGAGCATGCACTAGTTTATTAAAGCATACTTTGAAGTGTTACATCAATTATTTATTCCTCACCTCGCTTTCTCCCACGCTTAACTTTCCACTTCAGGAAACGCCAGACCAGATAATGACCAGGTTAAACAACCTTTTACCATGACCAGTTTACCAACTGTTTAATTTGTAATGAACTTGAGAAAATATGTTTGAGCTTGGTAAAGCTCAGCGTTTATTTTGTTAAAAATAAGTTTTAGAATTAGGGAAGTTTATTAACGCTAGGCTAACATTGATCTTGTATGCAAGTAACAGAGAGGTTTGGGGTCCCTATCCCAGCGTGATTCATTGAGGTGACTTTCGACATTTGATATGTATCAAGATTTGTTCATCTTATATAATATGTGATAATGTGGATGCATTTCCTATAAACAATTTCCGTAGCCCTTAAAACAATTATTTAATAACTCTCTTGAAGAACATATCTACTAATATTACTACATATTTGTGCGTACAAACCGAATGGGTAGTAGGACGTGGTGCTAATAATAATGATAATAATACATATTTAAAAATAGTTTCTTCTGGCATTTGTAGTTAATATGCATGCGTGTTATAAAAACAATATAAATTTTAGTTAAACATGTGAATGTTTAAAAAATTAAACAATCTTAATTTAATGTAATCCATTGAGTGAGCGCATGGTATGAATCTAATCTGGCCTGAGACTTATTGTTGACGGGGAAGTTAGGGTCCTAGGCTTAGTAAGGGTGTATTTTCCTAAATAGCGCCCATATTTACCTTAATGTAAATGTAGGTACATTTCCTCTTACTTCTACCTAACCACACTTACCCCAATACTGTGAGTATGCGCATAACTTGTACTGGCAATTAGACGTGGCACAATATAAACAAAATATTGGAATAAAAAATCAATAATTAATTAATCATTTGATTTAATTATGTTCCTTTTAGTATTACTGAAATTAAGTGATATGTTGACTTTAAGAATAAAATTATTTTTGTTTTGTCCGTTTTCTTTAAAAAAATATTTTGGAGTCAAGTTTATAAATTAATTGTTCCCGGGATAGCATGGCTTGCTATAGTCAAAATATCATAGAAAGAGTGGCTTAGAAAAACAATCATACTTTTTCAGGAAAATGTATACTATGTATTCAGTATTATTTTATAAATATTAATTTTAGATATAAAAGTGACAACTGTATATTATATGGCCAGATGAACGAATAAGGGAAAGAAGACCTAGTTGTTATAATATTTATTAGATAAGGCCCTTCATATTAAAATTGGATAGTATTTCATAGTTAGAACTGAACCCAAGAGCCTGTTTCTAAGTGACGTCTCCAGATGGGTTCGGAACTAGCTACACAAAAAGGTAGCTAAATCCTCATAAATTCTCATTTTGTATTAATTTCGATCACCATCACACCGGAAGATTCATTAATATAATACAAGCTACGTGCATTAGGGCTGTTGATTTAAGCTTTGATTTAGTCTTTAGGTCAATTTTTGTGGAAAAAATATTAATATTTCCTTGATTAAAACAAGCATTGCTAGAAGCTTTTTTTAACATTTGCATTTAATTGTGATAAAAAGCATCATAATAATTAATAAAGTTAGGTACATTTATTGAAGAACTTCTATAAATTTCAATTAATAAATATTCAAATATGATTTTTATAATAAATGATGTATTAAGGAACCTTCCGAATAATGAAAGCTGCCAACCTTGCAATAGTTACTCTCGCTAAAAACTTAATATTCATAGCTATCTTGCGTATAATCTCCAATGATAGATAGTATGACCCGTTGGTAAAAAACAAGCCATGTTTAAATTTACAAAAGATCCAATTAGACAAAGGTGGTTTATTATAAAATAATCTCTTCTGGTTATAATGTCTCTTGGATTTAAATAATTAACTGTTTAAACGCTTTTTATATTCTAAAACAGCCTATCCCTTATGATTGAATTTGACAATTTTAGTGGTATTTACGGAAAACATTAAATATTTATATTGCCTAAACTTATTAAGAATTATTTAAAATACGTGACTTACAAAAATGTGTGGATATTTGTACGAGAAATTTATTTTAACTTTAAATGACTAACGTAAACTTAAAGCGATAATGCTTACAGTATTACGGACTTTCTATTTTCTCCTATTCCTCATTATGCTAATACGTCACATGGATGTGTCTTCGTGCGTGTATTTACTTAATACGAATTTTGCTCAAATAAAAAATCCCCTTCCTCCGGATCCCAGTAAATGTACCCTATTCAATGTCATTTTTTGTATTCAGGTGTAGCCTAATTAACTTCCCAAACGTGGAATTGTTTTGTTGGAAACTACTAAATACCACCAGGGCACAGATTCCTTGTTTGCGCACCAGGGTTAATTGCGGTAGCGTGCTCGATTGAAAACAGGAGGGCGAGTATTTTGTTTTTGTGTGTATGTTCTGCGTCGCGTCGTCTGGATTATTCCCATAGTTACACTTATGGGGCAGGGATTGTGAAAGATGAAGTTAACGGAATTTAACTCTCACCAGCACAGTGAGATCGTGGTAATGGATTGATGAGAGTGACGGCCTAAACTAGTGGTTTCCAACCTATTTCACCCTAGCGCCCACTTCAGAGAATTGTTTGCTGGCTACATACCTTCCACTCCCTTTCCCCAAAAGCTAAATGTAATTATTAGACATGCTGAAATAAGCGACAATAGCATTAATTTAATGTTATATGGTATATTCATATTTAATTATTTATGCACCGAACCTTTTTCGTAACATAACTTATAGTCTTTATAAATAAAACACACCCTAAAACTTAACTTGTGTTATATGTTTATAAACATAAGTAATTAAACGTAATTTAAAAGTTAGTGAACATAAATATTAAGACTTATTTAAGACCCTTTGCTAAATATTTTGTTGCCTGTTATTATTACCATAAAATAATGCTGTAACATCCATAAAAACATAAGCGTCCCCTTATAACCCTATGGGGTAAGGTAGTACCCAGGTTGGAAAACACTGCCCTAGACCATGTGACCACTGATGCAGATAAGCCGGATATCGACCCCCCGCTATGCATTGAATTTATGGTGTGTCTCTCCCTTGCGTGTTTTCCAATCATTTCTCCACGTGAGTGTTTTTTAGCACCGCGTCTTACTAGAGCCTGCCTCTTCAGGTAATATACATATATACTATTTACTCTAGTGAATCAATTATGAGGTAAGTTGAATTTATAGGAAGTCTACCCGCATTTGCATAGAGTAAGAGTGAAAAACCATTTAGGAAATACCCCCCTCGGTACAACTGACCAGGATTCTACCCTCAATCTCCCCGTCATCGGCAGTGAAATCTATTGCGAGAGTGACGCCTTAGTCCAAGGGTGGCCAACCTGTGGCAAGAGTGCCACTGGTGGCACGATGAATCATTTTAAATGGCATGCCTAAAGCTACAAAATATAACAATAACAAATTTGACGAACAAAAAAAATCACCTAATTGGGCCAAGTAAATAAGATTCTAAAATGTTAGCTCTACTAAGTTGACCATCTTTGCTGTATTATTTACCACTATTCAAGCTTTCTCTTCCCTTTCCACTACAACCCCAACCCCTTAACCCCCTTTTAAGTGCCACCCTGACTAGTCCAGCAGTCAAGGACACATCGCTCAGTCTGCACAAATCACATGTTTCTGCTAAGTTTGTTTTTTGGTGCCGAACTGACTGTTGTGTAATGTGTTATCCTCTGCTGTAAAATATTTGTGTATCTATAGTGATTCACTTGCTGTTAGTATCGTTTTGTAATGGCCTTAAGTAAGCCATCTACTTCCAAAAGGAAGTACGAGGACGAAATTGCTCTTCGGGAGTTTAATAGTGAATGGGAAGAACAGTTTTTATTTACAAAGGGAAACTCTTCTAAGCAGCTTTGTTGGAAGGTTATTTGAAGCGCAAAGTTTTTAAATACCACTGAATTATCCATCAAGAAACCTTTTGTGCCAAAGACATGATATTCTCTTCTGTGCTCGATCCAATGGTGCGATGTATCAACAAGATCTGAGCTAAGGCGCTAAGCAGAAGGGAACTTCGTGAGCTCCTTGAAGCGGAATTGGAAAACAAACATCATGGTGAGCTTCTGCTTCATTTTAGTGTCCGTTGGTGGTCACAGGAAAAGGCGCTTGAGAGATTCTGGAATTTAAAGGGTAATGTTCTGAAGATTATGGAAGAAAATAGGGAACTAACTGATGAGTGTGTGTTTTTAAAAAATGAAGACTGGCTATGGGATTTAGTTTTTCTGACGGACATTATGGGTCACCTTAACAACTTGAATCAGAGTTTGTAAGGTAAAAATAAGATGTTTCCAACACTATTCAGTTACATTCAGGCTTTTAAAGCAAAGCTCACTCTGCTGAGTCATAATTATTCTCAGAATAAGCTCTCCCAATTTCCTCGAATGAAAACATTTTCCAATGCTGAATGGAGTTGTCTTCCAGGCTTTTATAAATACAATCATGCTATTTCCGATTTGAAAAACTCTTTTGAAACTATGTTCTCAGACTTTCGGGATGAAAAGAGAAATGTTCAACTTTTCACAAACCCTTTTACAATTTCTATGGAGGAAATGGTTCTCTACCCTTCTGACGTACAAATTGAAATTCTCGATATTCAGAACAACGCTGCAATTCATAGCAAATACAAGGAAGTACTTGGGAATCCATTCAGCCAAGAATTTTCCATCTTCTGGAAATGCCTTCCTTCGTGCCAGTATCCTACATTAAGAGACCTGGCCTTAAGATATTGTTGCAGGTTTGGTTCTACGTACATCTGTGAGCAAACAATTTCACTTATCAACTTAGTCAAAAATAAGAACCGTTCAGTTCTCACTGATGAGCATCTAAAACACCCGATTCTTCTTGCTTCTTCCCAAACAAATCCAAATATTCATGAACTCGTTAACGTTAAAGAGATCCAGAAACCTCATTGAAAGCTGGAATATTTATTTTTTATTATTAAAAATTGTTGTGATTCCTAATAGTATTTAGTTGTCTTATTATTGCTTTTATTATTAACTATCATTGATGGAATATAGTCACAGAATTACAGTGTGTGGACGGTGTACAATAGCTTTGGATTATTTTTGGAATGAAAATTCTTGAAACAAGCAATTTTTAGTTAAAAGTTAAATATTTTATATAAGGTTTTGATATTCTTTTTTTTCTGATGTATTATCTGAGAAACACAGATACAACACAAATCATAAAACCTCACCTAATTCATAATGCAAATAGCAATCAATTATATAAGTTATTTTACAGTATTATACTATCAATTTTTAAATGGGCATTTTTATTTATTGTTGGCTATATTTTTCTAAAGGTGTTGTGGGTACTGAGGTAAAGTTAGGTTTGAGGTTTGGGGGTGGAGTGGCACGCCAGGAAAAAAGGTTGGCCACCCCTGCCTATGACCATGAGGCCACCTATGCAGGTAACGTGAGTGTTAATGGATTTTCTATGAACCCACACTTCAAATATTCGTTTCTATGTTAGCCTATATAGTTTAAAGTAGAATGGAAGGAGTCATGAGTTAAGGCCAACAATTTTGGAGTATTTATAACAAATAATATTTGTTTGGAATATTATAAATAAAATATTGATTATGTGGATGCATTTAGTTTGATTTTTTACACAAAGAAGATCGAACAGCTATTGAATATTTGTTATGGACCTCTTAGAATTCGAAAAGTTGTTCGCTTATTTTAAAAAGTTTCTTATCAAATGCCAATATGCTCGTGAAAGTTATACAAGAACTCTTGATATTTCTATTTGAAAAAAAAAAAAGTATCCACTGAAGAACCGTTGTATGATTTTATTTTTGCCAAAAAGATTAATTCCATAAAAACTTAGAAAATATAGGACTTAAATTCGCGTTAGCTACCAACCACAGAACCTTAATTTGTTGAAAATCAGAACAAGCATTAAAGAGCACTCAACCCTCACAAAACACTTGGAGATAGGTTTGGAAGTTATTTATAATAAATAAATTTAACTTTTTTTAATGAATTTGTGTGGAGAAGTTAGCTTGATTTTATCAAGATCAATATTTTAAAATATTAAATTTCCATGTTTTATTATAAATGTTACATAAGATTCGTTTTATTTCATAGTAAGAAACGTGAATGATGAGATGTGGAGGATGGTTTATTAAGGTTGTGAAAACGATGAGTAGACCACAATGACATATTATTACATTTAAAGTACAATTCTCAGTGCACACAGCCGAAACTCAAACCCTAACTTCCCCCTCATAGATGACCTAAGACTACGCGAGTCTATTGTTTTCGACTGCTCTGCACCCTGTGATAGTTTCTTGGTCTTGTTGATTAGAAAAGCAGCAAAGTGTTATTTAAAGTAGTAGGGCTAGATAAATGTAGCAAACAAAACAAGATTATATTATTATTAATTATATTATTATTTTACCCCATCAGTACTATAAGTGACAGCTGCCAATAATATGATCTTACGTTTGAATATAAATAGTCTTATTTTTAGGAACTACCTTCATATGACAATACTTATTTTTTCTGCTACATGTCTTATCACCCGTTCTGGAAATATGCATTTACTTAAACTAATGGGGGTGGGAGAAGGAAGGTATAATTCAGAGGAAATTTACCTCAACTTGAGTGTAAATATTCTCGCGTATTAATTAATTATGCACCATATCTTACTACCCATCCCAAGCTATCTTCATGTCTTCAATACGAGTTTGAAACTAAGCCGGTATATATTACAGGAAATATAGCTATCTTTGTTTTGATAAAGAATGGGAAATCATTTAGATAAAACAACCCTTAATGCAACCAGCTGAGATTCAAACCTTGAAATCCCGTCAACGGAAATCAATTATACACGACCACCTATTTGGGTCGAAAATAGTAGTTAATATTTAAACCGATATTTATTAAATTATATGAAATCCAAAATTAGGTAGATTACAGAAATATAAAGGAAATAAATATAAAAACCCAAATAATGGACTTTGTCTGGCAAAAAACAAGGATATACTCCCATTTTTCAAAATGAACTAAACAATAAATATAATGGAGGAAATAAAGGTCTACCATTATTGTATAAAACATTAACTTTTGTCAAATAAGTGTTACAAAACCACAAATAATATAAGAGCAATAAAACAAGACAAAAGATTTCCTAAACAAAATAGGATGTCGAGAACGCAAGTGTAGGCTGAACCAGTTTTCTTCAAAACAAACATTTTCCTTTCACTCCAATATCGTTATTTTCTTCTCGTCAATCTGTCTTCTTAGTTCCCCATTGTATTTTCGTTCTTTTGTGTTCTTGAAGAGTATTCTTGAGGATCGTGATTAGCTCAGAGAAGTAGATGTATATATATTTTTTGTTATCTCCAGCGAGTAGAAGGAAAGTTCATTTCAAAGTGTGCTTGAAGAATTTCAAATGTGAAGTATTTTTTCTCTTCCTTTTGCAAGATCAAATGCTAGATTATATTCAAACAGAAAAGTTATGAATACAACTTTGATAAACACTGATAGTTTTAATATAAATAAGTTTTACGATAGGTATTTAAGAAATACTCAATGCCCACCCTTGATCGAATAAGTCTAATTTGGACCCAAAGTAACAAATTAATAATATCAATTACTTTTAACACGCCACTTTAATTTACGTGTTCATTTATAAATACAAAAATATTATCTATGTAGATTAACAATAATGTAAAAATAAAGCCTTCCTTTTTTGATCATCACTAAATTATTTTATAGTTTTATAGAAATGTTACTATAATTAATCTAAAACACTCCAATTTCATTGGTAGCCTAGTTTTATTTTATTTTTTATCAATTTTTAAGACAGTATGAAATGAACAAAATATAATATAATTGTTTGAATTGCAAGATAATTAAAACCAATTATTCGCATTTTAACTATGCCAAATGGGTATATATGAATAAGGTAGCATGTTTTGGAAAAGTATTTGCATTTGTGTGAAAAAAGAATGGGAAACTATTTAGGAAATATAACCCTCATTAAACCCATCTGGGATCATATTCCTGATCCTATCGTCACCAACAAACCAGACTAGTTCACTCTGATATTTAGATCACGTGACAACCAATGTGCGTGCTCTTCTCTAAGCATATTCTACTTATGACTACAATATCATCACTATCATTATTAGCTTAATAATGTTAAGGTGGGAGTGTGTCCTGAAATTTAGAGACAACTTTTTCTCTTCATTTAAAAAGTTTCTCATCTAGGGTCACTACTTTGATCATGACAAGTATTAAAGAGTTGTTGATATCACCATATGAAGAAAATTAAACTCTATTCTTAAATTGAAGCAATATTTGAGTGATAATGGCCAAAACATGTTTTACTATAAAAAACTAAAAAACACTGTTTTAACTCGCGTTCCCTAAATTTGTTGTTGTTCTTCCACCAGATTTACTACCCATTAGAGCTATACGTGTGTGTGTGTGTGTGTATATATATTAAATAAACTAGGGGAGTAGTGATAAGGACGGTAGAGCTTGGGATTAAATGTACCCTCATTTGCGTGGAGGGAGAGCGGGAAACAATAATAAAATCCTCAATATACCCAGCTGGTATATGAACCCTAAATTCCTTGTCAACAACCAAACTAAATATATTAGCTTGACATTTTGACCTCGTGTCAACCAATGCTGGTTTATATTAAAAATATAACCTTCTTATTTTCTACCATTTTTACTAAAATGCATCCCACCGAGAATTAACTAATAATAATAATATTTAGCACCACGTCTTACTACCCGTTCGGTTTATACGCTTAAGTACTAATTACTCTAATGGATTAGGAATAGGGAGGGTTGAATTTATAGGAAGTGAACTCGCATTTGCGTGGAGGGAGAGTGGAAAACCATTTAGGAAAACCACCCCCAGTTCACCCGACCAAGATTCGAACCTCGATCTCCCCGTCCTCGGCGGTCGAGCTCAATATGACTAGCGCGTTAGCCAACTACGCCACTGAGGCGGGTGAGAATTAACTGTTATTATAGCAAGAAATGAAAAAAATATTGTCCAAGTTGTTTGGATAAATAAGGGACCAACCACAATAATTGGCTTGATCTTGGCCTGGAAATTTAAAATTGTTTCAATACCTATAAAAATTAGGTTTTAGCAGTCCCTCCTTAATAAATAGCTATTTTAAAATTGGAAGCCCAATGAAGAAATTTGGATTTTGAAGTAAGTCTATTTTTCAGCTTCATAATATATATACTATCGGAGAGTGAGTGAAATAAGTCTATAGGGAGGGAAACTATTTCCAAGGGGGTGGGGGTATCCCCCAAGACGACCACTGACTCTGGTTCCACTAGCTCATACTAGCAATTCATGTATGTCACTTGATGAGGTTTATTTACTCTTTATTTTATATTATCATTATTGAACTGTTTCATATATCAGTGCCACATTGATTTTTTTACTATTATTTACTAGGATTATGAATTAAACATTTTGTAATGTAATTTTGATTATACAAATGTTTCACCTAGATATTTAAATAAATAGTAGTTGCCACGTTGTAGCCTTATAACGGCTTAACATTTTCTGACGTGCCTTTTATTCATACATCGATCAAACCGATTAATTTTCACAAATATAGATTTGATTGAAAATAATCTCTGTTAAATTTTAGCGGTATGGGCCTAATTTAATTCATAGAGACTTGTTTTTAAATTTTAAAATACCAGAATATTTTTTTCAAACAAAGGGATGAACTATACGTACGGTACATACATTAGTTTGCAAGATTTTAATAATAATCATTATTAGCTCCACGTCTTTGTACCCATTCGCGTCCTACGTACTATTAATAATAAAATGACAAATTGGTTAGATTGCAATTTCCGTAGAATCTCTAGTAGAAAAAGTTTGTTAATTACTTAATTTAATGGTTTTGGTGGGAGTGTATAGAACGCGAGAAAAGGCCAGGGTTTTTGCAGTTTTTATGGAAAAATATGTTTTTTTGGCCAAAATAAAAACAAATTTTCTCCATTAGAAACAAAGAATTTAATTTTCTTCACATAGTAATAACAACAGTATATGAATATCTGTTAAGGATCTTCTAGAGTTTTAATTATAACTTTTTCTCTTTATTTAAAAAAATTTCATCATATAATGCTAAAATGCTCATAACAGATATTGAAGAACTGTTTATATCATTATGTAAAGAAAATTAAAATCTATTTTATATGGGAGCAACATTTTATTTATTTTGGCAAATAAAAAAAAGTCTATGAAAACCTTAATTACCTTTTCTCACTTCTTCTACACTCCCACCTTAAGTAGAAGAAGAATAAAGTAGGGAGAATACATCTGAATAAGCTTAGAGATAGGATGTTGAAACTACACAGAGATAATATAATGTGAAAGAACCATTCTCAATGAATCTGTTCGTGTTAGAAACCCCAACCTTTGTGTTTAGGACGACCAAGTGCAAGTAACTCCTAAACTACTCGGCCATTGCTGTGATAAATAGTAGACTAAATATGGATTAACCATGAATGAAAACCTTCCTGTTCACAATGTATCAGACAACATCACACAAGTCGTATTAATTATCCTTACCAGTGTTCGCTTGCTCTAATAAATCAGCCTCCAAATGGACTAAAGTGTCAGTGATGGGGTGCTAAGAGCCTTAGGTTGGCGGGTGGTTTTGCCATGGTTTTTCCTTGTTCATCTTCAACGCAAATTCGAGTAAATTACTCAATATAATACATTTTTCATCCTTATACCATCATTGAAGCTATATTCGTGTTGTCGGAATGGATAATAATATGCGGTGCAAAAATGTATAGGGTTTCCCCTTCACCCTACACGCAAATTTGGGTCAATTTACTCTAAATTAACCTTTCCTCATCTTTATACTAATAGGGTAGGCCTAGCTATATTCGGATAGTTGAAATATCTAATAACACTTTTTTTAATATCTTATATCAACGTTTAATTGTTGAAATAATAAATTAAAAGTAGATTCAGAATTTTGTAAAAATACCAATAGCTATATTTTTTATAGATGTAAAGTATTATGAGAGTTAAGAATCAATATGGTGTCCAATATGTTCAACATTTAGCTTGCCGCGATGGATAGACGCTAAGGCGAAACTGAAAATAATAATCTGTATTATAGCCTTGTTTTCCAAGTGGAGGGGGTAGATTTCTTGACGTTGCCATCCTTTGAAACGAGAAAATTGGTGCCGTTAGGGGTTGTAAAAGTAGAAGGGGTAGCCGAAGTAAAGGGGATGAAGAGGCTGAATAGAAAAAAAAATAGTATAAGAGGTGGAGGATGAGAAGGGCTTGTAACTTTTCGAGAAGTTGTAAAATATTTATAGTAACTAACTACAATCAAAGTCATTACGGGTGGCAAAGTTTGAAGCCTTGAAGGTAGGAAGCTTGTTTTATAAGCTTCAGTTGCAAGGGAGAATAGTACCAAATTGACAGGCTGGAAAGCAACAGATTGTTTGCTTGAGTACAACTGCTTGTAGGTAAATAAAACAACTATATATTATTTGGAGTGCCATTTAAATTTTAATCGTCTAGTATTATCAACTTTAACTTTAATATACGTTATGCCTACTTAATGTCCTAGCATTAATTGTGCCTCAAAGTTAGTTGTAGTGTAGGTGTTTCAACATAAATAAGTCATCTGAGTGATTAGTGTTCTCCGTATACCTACTCAGAATCATGAGCTCCGTAACCCTCGTATCTTACTTTTTACGTCATCGCTTGAAAGTCCTCAAACAAGATTTAAAACTAAAGTTAGCAAGGAGGTTTCAAAATAAGTTTAGTATATAAAGTTATCTCAGGAAACATTCAATAACCGTCTAAGAATAAGAAGTTGAACACCACTTTTGGTATCACCGTGACGTATTTATTTTCTGTTCAGGTTATACGCATATGAATATACGATAAAAACTACAATGGGGTAGATATGATGATGAAAGCATTTTAGAGGTAATTGACCCGCATTTGCGTGCAAAGAGAGTAGGAAACCATTTAGGAAAAAACACTCTCAAGAGACCCAACTGGGATTAGAGCCCTGATATATCCGTCATAAGCAGGCCAGTCTAACACGTGAGTGACGCCTTAGACCATTCGGCCACTGAAGCAGGTTTGAACACAACTTATTGAATAAATCAAAACAAACCGGCCAAACAACCACAGCCAATCTAGCAAAATATTAAGTTTATTTGCTCTTTCTCAATATTAGATTAAACTATTTTATAAACTAGTAATCTATTGTGATATAACAGACCTTACTTCTGGTTATCTAATAGATTTCTAGATTTTTTAACTAAAAATATTATTCGAATACGGTTACATCGAGCTTAGAAAGTTAGCCAAAAATGCCGTATTTCTTTAACGTTTATTTTACAGAAAGAAAAATGGTATCTGAACGTTCTATGTATCTAGGAGGACACGGAATATATAAATAAACAATGGCAGGTAATATATTGGACAATTAATAGTGTGGGTTAATTTTCAATTTTAGTCGAGAAAGACCATATTTACAGTGTTTCGGAGGCCATTATTGTCTGTGTTGTGTTCAAGATGGCGACCCTAATAGTAATCAGCAGAAATTGCGTGTGAGAGAGAAGATATAAATCAAACAAAAGAGAGAGAATTTTTTTACATACAAACGCCGCGAGCTTCGAATTTCTTGATCCGTCAGTTTAACAAGAAAATGTAATATCTTATATAGATTCTATTATATTGTCAGACTATTTTTGCTGATTATTTCTTACCTCTCCATTTCAATATCATCAGTTTAAATCTATGGTTTCAGGGGTTGTATTTTTTTTGGTAAGAGCTCACCTATTCAACCCCAGTATGGAACTTTCTGAACTGTCCCCATTGGAGGTGTGCTGGCCCAATTAGAATTTTGGATCGAGGTTCTCTTTATGTTGGCGTCGTATTAAAGATGTCATAAATCCACAGATGTGAATTTTACCACAAGTGTAAATATTATCAAAACGTTATTAAAGTTGAAAGGTTAATGTGTAAACAGCTAGGCCTATCTTTGGATCTCAACTAGGATTGGAAATGTTTGTGATGGAAGTGGTCAAATATTACCTCTATGAAGATTATCATTTTTTAATAATTTTCTACGAGATTTTTTCAACCCAAGTCCAACTCAGTAGGTGAGATGTTTCTATTTTTATTTGAGATGTATCAATCCCCATTCCAAGCCATCCAATAACATCTATTAGTTTTAAATATTCTACAAAAATTGGATTACCATCAACAAAGCTATCGTTCTACATAATGCTATTGATAAGTTTATGTTTTTTTTTAATTTGTTTCCGTTTGTCAACTTTCAATGTCTTGATTTCAAACATTGTTAAACAATATTTTATTTTTAAAGTACCCGCCTTAGTGGCGTTGTAAGCTAACGTGCTAATTACTTGTTGAGCTAGACTGCCAAGGACGGGGAGATCGAGTTTCAAGTCTCGCTCGGGTGAACTGGGGGTGGTTTTTATTAAATTGTGTTCCACTCTCTCTCTCCACGCAAATGCCGGTTCACATCCTCCATATTCAACCTTCCACATTCCTAGCTCATTAGCGTAATTAGTGCTTAAGCGTATGACCCGAACAGGTAGTAAGACGTGGTGCTAAGTTATTTTAAAACTTCAAGAATAAAAATTTTTCAGTCTCAATTATTTAATTTAAATAATTAAAGCATGATAAAATTTGGGTTTTCTTAAAAACAAAATTTATATTGTATTATTTAAAATGTAATATTAAAAAAATACATTTCTCTTAACCTTAATAGGTGAATATTGTTCCCAGATTTAAAATTTAAAATAAACAACTTGACATATATTTGTATTTTTACATTTTAAGTATATTTATATTACCTTTATTGAAGGCAACTGCTTTTTTTTAGCACTGCGTCTTACTACCCTTGTGGGGTGTAGGCTTATATACTAATTACACTAATGAATTAGGGATTAGGAAGGTTTAATTTAGAGGTAATGCACCCACACTTGCGTGGAATAAGAGTGAAAAACAATTTAGAAAACCACCCTCAGTGTACCTGACCGAGATCGAACCTTGATCTTCCCATCTTCATCAGTTTAGTCCCATATGAATGTGACGCGTTAGACCACGCGACCAACGAAGTGGGTGCAACTAACGTTGTCTAACCTAAGCAACAAATTATATTAATATTATTTCTATTTATTTCATGTCTAACCTCATATATTTACCGTATTAATATTGAAGTATTTATTTATGTGTAATCCATTTGTTTCCCCTAAATATTGTTGGTGTCCAACTACCAGTGTAAGTAATAATGTGTGTCAAGTTGCTATGACAGCCATGTGAGCTCAATGAGGTTTACCCAGTAATCTGGAGATTGTAAGAGTGCTGAGCATAAGAGCAATAAGTTTGTTTTAATGTCACTCCTTTATTCATAATTAGAGCTATAATTAATGATAATATACTATATGTGTTTAAAAAACCAGAGAGTTGAAAGTTAGTTTTAATACTGTGTGTAGAATCAATTTATTTTACAGTATTTGAAAATAAATTTAAATTGAATCTAGTAAATGCACTATTTATATGTGAATCCAAAGAACGCAATATTTTGTAGTGATACTCATAATTTTGAAAGTGTAATATGCAATATATGAGCTCATTTTTTAGAATAGCTACGTTTAGAAGAGGTATTAGGAGTGAAACCCACATCGGCCACATCGGTGACCACATGGACTATAAGTTAAGCCCATCTAGTTTGATCTACCGGTTACAAAGAGCTGAGAGTTCAATTCTCAGTTGGTTGTGATGATAATGTTTTTCACTTAATTTTTCCACACACTCCCCCTACTCAAACGTAGCTACATTATTTTACTCTACTTCTATCATCATTAGTCTATTCTCTTAGTGAGGCTAGATACGGATAGTCTACACTGGTAGTAGGACGTAGTGTAGAAAAAGAGTAAATAATATTAAACTCATACAATTATGTTTTTTCTCGTCTTGCATGAGTTATCTTTTTTTTTAATGATTCTTTAGTTTGTACAACTAAATATTGTGGTTGTTTAAAAGTACATTTTAAATACTAAAGTATAAATTTTAAAAATTCGTACTATCTATCAAATAAGTTGGACTACAACTCATTCCATCTCGTACCAACGAACTAATATTACCAAATAACTAATTAGGACTTTATAACATTCTCTGTCGAGGAATTCATGCCTCCAAGAATCAGTGCTTGAAAACAACTCTGAAAAGGTCACAGCAATTCGAGGAAGGGAGGTCGGTATTTGGGTTGAGTTGTTTGTTTAAGGGTTGTGGTTCTGGAGGGAGGATGGTAGGGGTGAGTTTGGGAAGAGTAGTACGTGAGCTGTTTCCAAGATCACGACAAGCAATCACAATGTAGGAAATTGAAGCAAGTCCTCCACTACAGTAGTTAATTGAAGATTCTGCTGACTTGAACTTTAGAAGACACTAACAGAATTACATTCCAGACAATGCACAATCCAAAGATTAGACGAACTAATAGGTTAAATATTAAAATATGGAACGAATTGGAGCGTAAAATATGGAATGAGATGGTTAGTGAATACGGAATAGGTTTTGATTAAATTATGGAATTATTTAAAGATTAATTAACCATGGAAGAACTGGGCGATTATATTATGAGATGAGTTTTAGTTAGAATAAAAAGTTATTCGATGATTTAAAATAAAATGGACCAATGATCGAGCATGTAATGAGTTAGAGAAAGAAAAATCAAATAGTTTATAATAAAAAAATTAAATGATTTGACGATTGAGATATAAAATAAGTTGAGTATTAAAATACAGTGTGGTTTAAGCTGTATATCAAGAGGTGACATGATTAGTAGAATATTTGATACTCAGGTTTCGAAATTAAGGACATTCCTGTCTCAATCCAACTATAGCCACCATTTAAAATACCCATACAATTTCCGGTCCCCATCTACCACTAACAGTACTATACAAAGGATACCCGCATCGGTGGGTAAGTGGACTAAGCTTCAAGCTCATCTATTTTGGTCTGCCAGCTGCTGATAGGAGGTGAACTGAAAGTGGTTCTTCCTAAATATTTACCCACAATATCTGCATAAAAATGAGGGAACGAACATATCCTATATATTCTACCTTATGCATCCTAACCCCAATAGCGCTGTTGAATTAGAATAACCTGGACAGGCAGTAGGACCTGGTGCTAAAATAAATGGTACAATACAGTTTAAAGGCGCATTTAGACCAAGCGAGCGAATGCTCATTCTTCCCCCACTACGCCTAAATTCTCTTGGTGTAAACGTGTAGTGAGCATTATTTCGGTGCGCTAGTATGTTCTAGTATATTCGCCCAAAATAGGAATGAATGCTCGCTCGGTTAGTCTAAACAACGAAAGAGTGCACGAACAGTTGCTTGGAGCATTCCTTCGGGTTCACACGCGCTCGCTCGACTGAGCGGTTTTATCAAAGGATTCTTTGGTTCGTTTCGCGTTCGCTGTTCTATGAATAGCTCTTTTGGTGTAAACGAGTTTAGTAGCAGTTTGTTAAATCACCGTTTACACTAAAAGAGCACGAACGAATGCTCTTATTCTTGCTCTATGTTCTTGTTCGTTTGGTCTAAACCCACCTTTAAATCACCGTTTACACTAAAAGAGCACGAACGAATGCTCTTATTCTTGCTCTATGTTCTTGTTCATTTGGTCTAAACTCACCTTAAGAGGGTGGCCACAGAACATTTACTATAAAATTCCCTGACCCCTCAAGATTTTTCAGATAACATTTTTAAAATCTCTCAACCTCACCTTCTTGCTGTTTTTATTTTTTATGAATAGCAGATATTTTCCATTTATTATATTAATCAGAATTTTTTGAAAAGAGTCTTATTGGATACTAAATATCTATAGGCCTATATTCTTAAAGTCTGTTCAGCATAGGAATTGTTTTCTGAAAGGCCTTTTTTCCCTACCATAAAGCTATTACATAGTAGGATATTGGTAGAAAAAAAGACCTTTCAGAGAGTAATTCCTACTGTGAATGGAGTATATAAGTCATTTTTCCTCTTTGTGTCCTTGTGTAAATGAGGTATATAGCAAACTATATACATTCATGCCATGTTAGGACTACCTTATACAGGCAATGTATTTTGTTAATACCAAGAAACAAAATCTCTTACCTTTGCTTTAGATTTTAGATGTTGAATTAGTCAATTATTAAAATTAAATTCCCTGACATTTCCTGTCTTCCTTGACATCAAAAGATTCCTTTACTTTTCCAGGCTTTCCTCGGTTTTTGCCACCATGTATATAATATAGCCTATGTATAAGAGTCCCAGCGATCAAATATATTTAGAGTGGTGCTTATTCCCATAAACAGAAGAAATTTAGCCTGGGGATAGAGTTTAGCAATATAGAACATTTAACACCATTTTAGGGTGCTTGGTTTTAAACTATTATCCTCTTTTTCGCACTCTTCATTATATCGAGAAATCTGGCCAGGTGGATAATTTGAATTTTAAAATAGGGTGGATTTAAGGAACGCCATGTTAAAGGGTACCTATCGATGTATAAAAGATCTAGATATATTTTGATATAATGTATTCAAATGTTATTTTGGAATGAATAATGAATATTATATTTGTAGCCATAAGCCTTATTTGCAGGTTAAAACTGTTCAGGTTAGGCTTTAATAATCCATGCACATATTTTTTAATCTCAGATTAAATCTCCTATCTTATCTTTGATAATTTTTATACTAGAGTATATTGATCGAGCGTAATATAAAATTAGATTTTTGAAGAACATTTTAAAATTTTAATAAGGAGAGCTTTGCAATATTAAGTTGTAAGAAATAAGTCATTTAACAGTAAAAACAAAATTAATTAAAGCATGGTAAAACTAGAGTAAAAACTAAATTAATTAAGCCATACTAAGTCTAAATATGTTTGGATCATTATTTTTTAAATTAAATTTCGTATATTATTATTTAACGATGGTTATTTAAGTTATATGTTCTTATTATTTTAATACTATTTTCATTTAATCTTTTTTTTTACTACTGGTCTTACAATATATAAAATTCAGTAAGCCTTAATTTTGTTTTTAGTATAGTTTGAATAATTTCTCACAACATTATATTTAAATTTAGATTACAAAGTAGATGGATACCTTTTTCAACGCTAGCTGGTAGTATGGTAGCAATACCGAAAAAACACGTGACAGATCGAGATTTTGCGTGTCCTCATCCATCACGAAGCATATGCTATCATAGGATGTGTTAAAATGATAAATTAATGGTTTTGATTAATTGTCAATCTACTTGACACTAAATCGTATAAAAAAAGTGTATTAAAAATACCCGGACACTATATCATCATTGATAAAAAGTTACAGACCTCTTAAAAAATATGGCAACATTTAAAAGGGTATATCTAAAGTTTGACCACCTTCGTGGTCTAGTGGTTGGAGTTCCTGGCTACAGATTCAGAGGTCCCGGGTTCCAAAACTTATATTTGATGAAGTGGGTCGAGAAAGGGGTCAAACCTGGGCTCTTGAAGACAAATGGGGAGCTATTTGAATAAACAAGCAACATTTCCTGTTTATAAAACTGAGATTAACGGTTGGAAGACTCATTGTGATCACCACATGACACCCTCTATACAGACGAAGTGGTCCTAGCAAATTTGGCAAAGAACGTAATGAAATGTGTTGTATCCATGGAGAAGTAGGACGAGACAAGGAATTGTGGTACAGGTGTGTTTCGTGCTCATCTTGGAATCATGCGGATTGCACTCGTATTGATATCCCAAAAGATTATGTGTGCGATTTTTGTACAAAATGAAACTGGAAGTACTGGGGAAAATAATATTTTAGTGACCTAGCCACTATTTTGTTATATTTCAATTTTCTTTCATAAAAATAAGCTTACCTTTAAATTATACAATAAATATATAATGAGCTGTTTATGTATCACTTTATCTTGTTTTCAATGTGATTTCCAAACATTAATTATTCTGCTGCGCACCAGTGCCCTACCTCTTGCGCATAATTACCCCAGAGGGTGGGGAAACGTGCGCAAATACATTCCTATGCTTTTTTCAATATTATTCGATTATGTATAGTTATTAATCAAATATGTCTTAACCAAATGAAAGTAGAATAACCAAGGTTATCTTGCATGTAGTTACATTTGTGATATATATAGTGGCATCACTATAAAAATGAAGCTCGCTTAGGTGCGCACCATTCCCCCAATTTCCCTTACCAGGTATTACTGCCTGCTAAGGCTATACTTTTATGCAATAATTAAAATAATATGTTAAGGATTAAGAAGTTTAAATTTAAATAAAGTGTACCCGCACTCTGCCTGGAGGTTATTTAAAAACACACACCCTTAGTACACCAGACTGGGATTCAAGGCCCGATCTCCCCATCATCGGCAGATTAATCGATTTCAAGAGTGACACTTTGGACTATGAGGACACCAAAGCAGATTTTAGTAAAGTTAAATGAAGATAGATGAGTGGTAGGTAATATATTTTAAAACATATAGCAAGATAGGTACAGGGGGAGAATATATGGAACCATCTAAATATATATATATATAAATATATTTTTCTTTTTTGCTGCTATGTGGCTTTAATTTTCCTGAAAATCTATACATTCATTTTTGTATCTCTACAACACACCTAAGAATATAATATTATGACTACAATATTTAATTAAAAAAATATTAATATATAATACGTGACGTGTAGATATTGTTATATTATTATACCTTCAAGTCGATGTAAAGATAACATTAAGGTAATAAAAATGACTAAAAATGTCCGTAGATCACTCAGTTAAAAGTCAGATCCCAGCCTTTTGAGTAAGAATCAAGCGTGCTTCTTTAGCCGATAGGTATAACATTATAAAGCTGCTTTCATATTTTATACATGAGTTAGACTACTTTAACAATACATAAATTTAACAGCTACAAGCTAGCCTGGGCAATTAATTTTTTTTATCCAAACCGCACTTCTATATATTATAGTTATAAAATAATACATTGAAGATATGTCCACTAGCCAGTGTAAAAAATAGCACACCATTCAAACATGAAAACTGCCATGGTATTGAAATAGTTTGGCATATAAAGTTATACTAGATTTATTAGACAGCTTCAGCCTACATTTTATTTTAAGTATTATTATTTATTTGTTTTTAAAATACTCTGTAGTTGAAAATCCTATTGATTCTCGAGAGCTCAAAATCAATGAGGTGTGTTCCACATTTTTTACACGGATGACCTACAGCAGCAGTTAGTGGTCACTTCCAAAGTTTCATATAACTTACTTCTTATCCTCTTCCATTTACCAATATGTTGTGAACATTTATAAAAAAAAATACATTATTCATAATGCACACACACACTTTAACTTACATGCTTTCTACATTTATGTATGTTAAGATTTATTTTTTTCTACAAATGTTCACAGGGTTTTCAAATGTCTTTGAATAAGATAAGATACGAGAAAAAAAAGCATTACAAAAAAATTTAAACATTTTATTATATGATTCTTCAACGAGTAGGTGCCTATATACTGACCATTAAAAATGAGAAGAAAAAATAAACAATAACATAAATCTAAACTTTATCGTTTGAAGGAAAAGTTCAATACAATATGGTAAGCTTTATCGAAGGGGATAGGAGTAGGTTCATATCGTCATCAAAATAATATATCCAACTCTATACATGTATATATAGGGTCCTATTTTATTTCAGTTTCCGGATGAACAAATGTCGTAAGATTAATTCCGGCCGCCGAAATCTCTCCGAATCTTCTGCCACCCAAAAGGATGGCCACTACTCCCTACTTATCCCCTTCTTGTTGGTTTAACATCCTCTCTTCTGCTCCGAAACTTCTTCCACACTCTTCAGTCTACAGATATTTCTCTTTGCTCAAGAGTTTTCTGCATGCTGATCGATAAAGAGTAAATCCAAGTGCCAGTCTGGTTTGGCCAAGATAAGAAGCCAGCCTCTTGTAACACCTTCACATTCCACCCCTTTTCTTTGCTTCTTCCATAAAAACTTTATCTGATTCCAAAGAATACCGTGAAAAGGTACAACTTTTAACTTAAAAGCTCTAACAGAAAAAAATATCAACGTGATGGGGTAAATGACTTGTATTTCTTTACCGAGAATAACAATAGTATGTTACACATTTAAAAGATATAGGTTTTAATTTTTTAATTAAATTGAAGTAATTTTAATAATTATTTTTAATATTGTTTATATTTTCTTAAGAATCTCCAAACGAACATATTGTGTGCAACACATTTTACTACCCATCCGGGCTTTTCCCACACTTACATTAATAAGCTATTAATAAAGAAAGTAAGAGGATGATTTACACAATATCCTAATTTAAAGGTTTAAATCTGCCAATGGCTTTCGTTTCTTAGGCCAAATCGATTTTGTAAGAGGAAGGGCGAAAGGTCTAACTATACCTCCATCCCTTGGCTCCACCACTGAACCTGTATATTGTGACAGTGACACTATAATAGACAGAGCAAACAGTGAAGCAAGTTTTTAAATAAACAGTTTATAGCTCTACCATTAACACTGAAGGGTACTTTCCAATATATGTATATATATTTACATGTGTATTATATATATGTATATGTATATATTTAGATCAGTGGTTCCCAAACCTTTTAAATGGCGTACAACCCAAATATCTCCATAATTTGGAGTACCACTAAAATAATGCTTAATAGTTACTATTTCCGTACATTTTTATTGGTGCCCAAGGATATATTAACACAGACTGCGTGGCAGCGCCGGCTGTCTCAGCTTGAATCATTGTTGCCCCCCCCNGTCTCAGCTTGAATCATTGTTGCCTCCCCCCCCCCTTCTAACCACTGGTTAAATTGGTTTTACTTTTGCTTACACTTGGTCCAAATATATTTAATAAGATTTGATGAGGTTCTAATTTTTTTCAACTTTAATTTGATTGATTGGTTTGGTTTCTCACGGCTTACCATCGGGAATAATTTTAAATACCAATGGTGGTACGCATACATTTTTGAAACTTTATATACACATATATTCACATATCTAGCATACCTACATATATATAGTAGTTTTATATATAAATTATTATAAATATAATGTACCATATACTTATATATGTATATTTATTTAAACATTGGTATGTCTATTTTATATACCTATATATTTATACAAACATAACTATTTATGTATGCATCAGGCTACACATATATACATATTTATCTATATATTTATAGGCCTACATACCTTTATATTTATATATACAGTACATATATTTATACATATGTTCGCTTTTATTGTATACATTTATATATATGTTTCTATTTATATACATATAAATTTATATATGTACGCTTTTATTGAAATTCTAAAACTTTTGTAATAATACTCTAATACTAATGTTATAGTTGTTTATAAATTATGTTAGCAGTAAAAAGAGAGTAGAAGATCCCTAACATTGTTTGACCTATAACTATTAATTGTTAGTTATGAAATTAAATAGAAGATTATTTAATCCAAAGTATATAACATTTTAGAAATAACCCAAAATTGAATTTTTTTACAATTTACGTATATCTATGACAAAGAAGAGGATGGAATGCGAATGTACACCAGTTTAAGAGCCATCCTATACAGTGACTATCCGACTGTACACCAGTTCGAGAGCCATCCTGTACAGTGACTATCCGACTGTACGCCAGTTCGAGAGCCATCCTGTACAGTGACTATCCGACTGTACACCAGTTCGACTTTAGAGAGTGTACAATGTATCGTAACGCAACGCAAGGAAGACACCCCTGTCAGCGACGCTACGTGACGCAGATGTTGAGTATCAGCCATCCAATCAATCACTTGCCAGGCAGGATAGGAACACAGACAAGAAGAGAGGTGGGGGAAGGAAATCAATAGGAGCGAGATTAAGATTGCGTGTGCCACGATTTCACACACACACTTCCTCAAAGCGGGTGCTTCCACGAAACTAAGAACTGGCCCGTTATTGGTGGAAAGGAATCCTCTCTTTAATCCGGTTAAAAAAAATTGATTTCAAAAGTGGGTCCCGTAGTGAGGATTAATACTCTATATTAGGTGACCTGGTGGTATAGGGGTAAGGTGTCAAACTTCTGTGCTGAGGGTCCGGGGTTCAATCCTCGGTCCCGGCATAGATTTATCTGATTGCCAGTTCCTTCCTTCACCTCTGACAAGACGTGTATTAATCACAACTTGTGAATGTGTGGAATGCCAGGCCTCCACCATGGTTCGGATTCCACGTTAAACTGTAGGTCCTCCATTTCATCTCACAATCACCCTACCATTACACATTAGCGTAAGTGCGTATAACCCGAACGGGTAGTAAGACGCGGTGCAATAATAATAATAATACTCTATAAATAGTTGAACAAATTAAGCTTTTGAAATAGTTTATAGCATATTTATAACTTGTAGACCTTGCATAAAATCATTAGCAAACTAGGTAAGCAGGGACTGCAACTCGCAACACACCGGACTCAAATGACAATATGGCCACAAAACAATGATGATAAAATACAGTGCAGTGGATAGAGCGAAGCTATGAGGGGAAGAATGAGGGAGAGACGTAGGGAGGGGTAGTGACCACGTGTATGCTGTCTAGTATTAAAGTATACGCAGGTGCAACGGTTCAAATGACGTCACAGCCCCAAACAAGTACTGGTTGCGCCTGGCGCTGTGAGAGTAGATAGAGGAAGGGCAATATAGGAATAATAAGTATATTTAATACATTACTCTTTCCCGTCATAGATGGTTATACTGAAATATTAAATGGTCTATCCCTATTTTAAATAACTGTTGTTACTAATTTAATAATTAATTTGGTTATCTATTTGGTTCGGGGTGTGACCAATTTCTTAAGATATTTTATGGTGTACTAGTTTACTTTTTTTTAAACTATTTTTAAAGATTTTTATTTAAAACATATTAAATATGTATCGCTAGTGTGTTTAGTATTTAATTGCGCATCTGTATTGGACCCAGAAGGTCAAGAGATCTGAATTGGTTCAAGTATCCAATGGGTGGGTTTAGTGTGGTTTTCCACGTCCAGATTATATAATGTGTTTTTTCTAGCCTCCTTTGAATCGAATCGAATTCTTGTGTATTTACTGTTAGTTATCATATTCTTTTATGCCTCCTAATATTATATCGTTAATATTATTCCATTTGAATGTAATAAGGACAAAGAATAGTTCCGGTGATCATTATTGCCTTTCTGAATGGGCGTGGCACTCTAAAACTAAATTGTTTATTCACGATTATAAACAATATTTCTGAAGACCTACTATTATTTTATAGATTTCATTATGTTTTTCTAAAAGGTCTGACATCGTAGCTCAGTTGGTAGCATGTCTGACCACTGAGCTAAGAGTCCCGGGTTCGATTCCTTGCATGCCCAAAATTTTATCACAGATGAAACATGGACTTACCCTTTCACATAGGTAAATTGATGGCTGGTGACTGGATGTTGTGTCTCTCCTAGTCTTAAGTTAGATTTTAGAGCATATGAAGCTACGACAGTCTGATAATGGAAAATATAAAACTTGAATTAAAAAAAAGTGACCCATTCCACAGGCTGGAAACAGCTATGGATGTAAAAATTATGTTTTTCTAATAGATTATGGGGTTTTTTTGGTAGATAATGAGGGTGACAAAGAGATAAAAGAGGGTAATCACACAAACCATATTACTTAAGGAAAGATAAATAATGAAGGTCGTAACTACACAGTTTTAGATAAAACAAACACGTATTAAACATTGAAGCAAAGCCATGGTGTCTACTCAACTTGACCAATGAAATCCCCGACCTTTTCCCCGATTTCCCCTGATCATTTCATAAAATTCCCGACTAAATGCCCCCTCGTTTTTCTACTAATATTTTGTTATGAATAATAATAAGTTTAAAAATTTAAATAAACATTTTTTTTTAATTTGTATTAACATTGTTTACTAGAAATTAAAAATATATTACACAGCTACAAAAAAAAGACAGTTTGAATCACATTATAATTTACTGATTTAATGATTATTATATTTCATATTTTGATTAAAACAACTTTTTCCCGGATTTTTATTATAATTTACCAAATTCCCGTCTTATTCCCCTTTTTTCCCGATCACTTCAAATTCCCGGCTAATTCCCGTTTTCCCCGATTTTCCCGGATGGTAGACACCCTGAAAGCTATGCCAAAATGAGCCCTGAATCAAATACATAAATCTAGTATCCAAAAAGACACGAAAAAAGTGTCATGATTTTAATGAATGATGCTAAACTGTATATTAATAATTCTGAAGATTTTGTAAAGAATACTCAACAGGAATAAATTATCCCCCGAGTAAATCTTTTACGATTGAATCAAAAAGTTTTCTTACACCACGTCTTACTACCCGTGCGGACTATCCGCATATAATTACACTAATTGCACTAATGATGAGGAAGGCATCATTTAAAGAAGTGTTTGCCTGGAAAGAGGGTGAGGAAACCATTTAGGGAAAACCACCCTCAATTTACCCAACCGTGAATAGAACGTAAACCACAAATACACAAACAAACCAAACTTGATAAGTTTAACGTTAGGTATGCTTGTCCATCGATGTAGGTTTTGCACCTGCCCGATATTCGATCAATTTATTCAAATAAAATAAATGTACATATTACTTTCTTTAATTTATTCAATTTTTATTCAGTATGTTTTTGTTTTATAGCTTTTCTTTTATCTAGAATTGTAAGGAAAACAATAATTAAGCTAAAATATGTTAACTGTATAATAAACAAGAGCCTTTATCCTTTAAAAAGAATGTAGTTTGTCACTATTTGAATATTTGATTGTGAGTAAATTTAGAATCACTCTCCAGTCTCCCCTAAACATTTTTAAGTTATTACCAAAAGTAAACAAAAATTGACCAAAAATATAAGCTTTTAACAGGATACCTTTGGTTTGTATTTCGAAACTTTCTACAGATCACTTTCCGTTATTAAAATTGAGATGAATTAATTTCTTTTTAGCAAAGATAGTTTGCAAATTTTGCGACCAAAAGGATAAATGAAACATTTAAATATACTTGTTGAAGTTGGCATGTTGCCATGTATGCTAACTGAACATGGCAGGTAGCATAAGTGTATTTAGCTGTTAACATAATTATGTAATAAAGTTAATTAATAAGTAAAAACCACTATATATTTTCCAAGGATAACTATATAAATCTGAATTTCTCACTAAGAATGAATAAGTTTAAAGTAATTAAAAGAAATGGAATACAATATACATTTCATTTTAACACATAGCAGCGACGCCACCCCCGGTGATCAGGTGGGCAAAGGCTTTAGTTTAGTATTGTTTGGTATGTCGATTATGGGAATACCAATTTTCTTGTATGATTTCCATATCTCCCTCCACGCAAATGTTACCATCCTTATCCTTATCTCATTATGGTAAACATTAAAATAGCCAGGATGGGTGATAAGACACAAACTGTGAAAATTTATCCAAGTACCATATTTTTTCAATTTTTGGTCCACGTTTGACTCGTCGTCCGGGCTATATAGGCCTTAAACTTGTTTAAACTAATAGCGTCAGGATTATGAAGGCATAATTCGGAGGAAATGTAAACTCATTTGAGTGCAGTGATAATTGGAAAACATTTATGAAAACAATAGTATACACACCATGGATTTGAACCCCGACATCCCCATTCATGGCAAACCAGACCAAATGAACTTGATGTTTAGTTCACGTGTACACTAGAGTAGGTAAGTTACATTATTATTTTAAAACAACTCCATGGAGTAATTCCACAACCAAGTTCTACTGACCGAGCAGCCACCTCTGTTAAAAATTATAGTGCCAACATTTGCAAATATATGGTGTCATGGGGTCAGCACAACAAACCTTCCAGCCGTTATTCTCAATTTTCTAAACAGGGGCTGCTACTTATTTATTCAATCATCTCCTCATTTGTCCTCAGGAGGCCGAGTTTGATCCCTTTCTAGACCCACTGCCCCACATAAAAAATCTAGAAGTGTCGGGAATTAAACCCGAAACCTCTGGATCTATTTTCAGGAATACAGAGTCGGTTTTATATTACTCATACCATAGTTAATTCATAGCAAAGTTATTAGAAAATACATAGCCAATGTCACAGTAAGAGATATCTTAGCGTGATTGATGTCTTATTTGCCCAGCCTTGACACAAAAGGTCGCTAATTAAGTATTAATCTCTGCTGGATGCCCTGGGAGTAGTTTTTTTACATTGTAATTTTTTTGTTAATTTCTTATCCAAGTTCTAGATTAATGTTGTTTTCAAATTTTTACCTTCTCATTCTGTTCTCATAAATTATGTTATGTTGTGAAAATCCCGAGAAAACTGTAAGTCAAGTGTTCCCACAATCTATGGACCGAAGGAACCCTTGCACGAAATAGAATACATGTTCAATTGCTCAATCCCTCAAAAAATATTTTAAATTAATGTTATGAAAAATTCGATAGCGACAGCTATATTTGCAAGTTTAAAAGTATATAAAAAAACGGAAATCAATAAATGTTCTGGTCTCACCTTTTGCAAATGTCCTTTACTCAGATTTGAAGAAAAAACCAATCTTAATTACTGATGCTATTTTATGTTGTGAAAATCAAATAAATATAATATTCTAAAATTGCCTCATGGAGTCTGAGTTAAATATGGCATAGCTAATGGGCTCCGTGGAACATTGCTTGAAAATCCCTGCAGTAAGATGCAGAGCAGTGCACACAAACAAATCAATATCTCTGATATTGGATTGTCCCAAGTTCACAGTAAAATTTTTATTATGAAATGATTTACCTAGATTAAATTTCAATATGGTTAAAATTTAGTCACGCATGAAGTGTTAAAGCCAGCATTGCACAGACGATTTTGAATTAACCATAAGTATAGTGCCTGAAATCAATTTATGTATCTGTAAAACAAAAGTGTTACTAACTCAATACCAGAGAAAAAAATAGCAAAAAGTATAGGGTTATTAAACTTTTTAATGGTACTTTCAAAATAATGAATATTAAATATTTTATATAAGTATAGGATATTCGGAGGGTGGCTTAGAGTCAATGCACCCACGTTAGCATGGAAAGAGATAAAAAAAACATATATATTCACAAATTATATATATAAATCCACAAATGCTATATATATATATATATACATCCACAAATGCTATGTATAGCACTTGTGGAAAGCAGCCACTACTGCTCCTAGTCAAGGTTCAAACAAGGCTATCCCCGTGTTTGGCAATCCAGTATATTGCGAGCCAAGACTCACGGCATGGATCACGAGACCACTGTTTCATATGTAAAAAAAAATTGAAAATGTTATGAAGCTCAAGCTTGTTTGGAACTGTATTTTCAGTTTTTATTTTAAATATTTTTTCACGTGTTACTTAATTATCTTCGATGATATTACATGAAGTTACATATTATTTTAAGTGTTTTTTTTACTATTGAATTATTCTTAAATCTTTCTAGGGGAAAATGTTCTTACATGATGCGCCACTTTCAGGCAGTTTGTACTTTCATATAGAAATATATGTGAAGAGATGGCAGTGAGAAAGTATAAGTAAGATAAGATGGCTTCTAAGAGAGGATTATATCTGCCATAACGTAACTTTGTTTCTGACGTTTCTAGTGCGGCGTGTCAGTTTGTAAACACACGTAAACCAGTTGCATATACAATAATTATTTTATCTGCTTAGGTCATTTTCCCGTGGTTCTCTGGTCGGGAGCAGAAACGGATATAAAGTGGCAAGGCAAGGAACCAAATGACAAAAATAGAACCCAACATAATTCAAGAAAATGTAGTTTGAAGTCTGTCACAATAATACGTTGTGTAGAATTGTCTTTTGAAAAGTAAACAAGATCAACCATGTTTATACGTGTAAGCATAATATTAGTACCGGTTAGTATTGTTGAAATCCATCATTTTACCTCTGACCAAAAAAAGATTTCTAGCAAAATGACTTTAAAATATCAGGAGTGGTTTGACGTCCACCTGTTTTCAAAGGGCAGGCAAAAGTAGAGGTTTCAATAAAAGTTTGTAGTGTTTGTATGATTTATAAAAACCGTTATACTATGCCATTTATTTGAAGTTTTTAATTAATCTGAAATTTAAGGTGGGATGGAAGAAGATGCGAGGAAAAGCTGGTGTTTTTGAAGTTTTTATGGAAAAAC
Organism: Timema genevievae; assembly: GCA_902155825.1. Taxonomy (NCBI): domain Eukaryota; kingdom Metazoa; phylum Arthropoda; class Insecta; order Phasmatodea; family Timematidae; genus Timema; species Timema genevievae. Next base: position 249,254 of record CABFWO010000302.1, on the reverse strand, counting down.
CTTTTTTCGGCGAAAATACATAAAATATTGCTAAAGTACAAAGATATAATTTAAATTTCTTCACGTGATGACATCAAAATTTCAACATACGTCAATGGGGTCCTGGAATTTAATGACAACTTTTCTCTTCTGTTTGATATTCAATAACTTTTGATATCACCATGTAAAGAAAATTAAACTTTATGTTTGTACTGGAAAAATATTTTATCCCAAAAAAAATTTTCCTATAAAAACAGCAAAAACACTGGCTATTTCTCGCCTCCCCTTCCACCCCACCTTAAGTTGTGTAAAACAAACTATTAATACAATATAGCTAATATGTAGAAAAGTATTTTTCTATAAACTTCTATCAGAAATTTTCAGCCATAAAATTAAATTTCGCTTCATTAATATATTATGGGTACAGGCGGAAAAGGTGTAAAGTCCAATTTCAACTCAAAGTGAGATTGTGCTGCAATATGTTAGGGTGAGACAATCATGAAATCTTTTCTATGCACTTTAGATCATGGTTAAGAGAGGTTTCTGTCAAATTTAAATTAATTAAAATAAGTATTTTATGGGGTCCTTATGGAGTTTGAGATATAAAAGTTGATGTCAATGAAAGTGTTTGTTATGTAATTTTCCTTCTTTTCCCCCTGTGCCCTTATTATGTATAGTTATTAAAATGGTGAAATAAGGTTTATTAAATGTAACGTATTTTCACAATATTACATATTTTACTAAATGTTTTAATAGATCTCGCTACATATTCTTGAACATATTTTGTAGATTAATTCCACATAAATATCCGGGCTCTAGCACTTATAACTTTACTTCACAACAGTTGGGAAGCCGGTGTGAGTGATGATGATAATATATCGAGCTGACGTCAGAGGAAACGACATGTGAGGTATTGTCAAACCTCAACGAATATACCTTCGTGACGGTTATCAAGGTACAGCACAGCGAGGACTGATGAAATAGGGATTCAAAACCATTCGCAGGCGTCTCCCCTAAACAATACCAGAGCCAATCTCCTAAAGATCAAATTCTACATCCAGCTCGTCACATCCTCTTCCGAAGAAGAGACAGGAGGATCTCGAGATGAAGTAAAACTATTCTTATGCGTGAGTTGTGGGGTAAAATGAGATATATATATATATATATATATATA
>CABFWO010000302.1:226809-248029 GCA_902155825.1 Timema genevievae | reverse complement strand
TATATATATATATATATATACGGACGTTGAAAGGGTTGGTTTTATATATATATATAAAACGTCCGTTTGATCATTGCTGAGGCCAAATACTGTAATGTAACTTATTTACTAGCAACTTCCCCAGAGTAAGATATTTTTGCCTCATTTTCTCAAATTCTATTTCGACAGGGGAACAATATAATTATCTGTTTAGATGATGGTTTATTACCCTAAAACAGAAACATTCAAATACTGTTAAAATAAACTGTCCGTTAAAAAAGACACCGCCACCAACCAGATTACGCTAGTTTTTTTTTTTGTAGACCTTGACCCGATTTTTTTTTCATTACTTAAATCGTCCAAGGTTAGCTTACTACTGGTGCGGCCTTCCTGAAGACCAATGGGAATGGAATGGGATCCCGTGGGAAAAGCCGGGATAGTTCTACTCGCTTTGTCATAGTCAAAGAGTACGGAGGTGACTTAATCACTTCTAATGATGTTTTGACATTTATTCAGTAAGGAAGAGGCTCAATTGCTCTGGCCAGGCCCACCGAGTCGGTTTTTAGTTGACAATATGTAAAGTAAATAACTAATCTTAATATGAATAACAACAAACAGGTTGCGGATAGTTGTAATTGCGGGATGTCCGTATAGAGGAGACCACAATTAGATTAATTTAAATTAGTTGAACATTGAAACCTGGTCATGAAAATATAACCCGGGACCTTTGGTTTGACGTGTGCCAATGCTCTACCACTGAGTTATTCAGGATTCATCCCGGACTCAGTGTCATACTTAACTCACATGACGATTTCCGCACGTCCTCACATACTATATTTCATTACATTAAAATAGATGTTCTCAAGCACCTATTTTATTATCCAAGCGTTATTTCGTTTTGGTGCCCAAATTTCGATATTTCTACAGTTGAGAACAGACATCTCAGAATATGAATTTTATTAAAAGCCAGTGCTGATACGTATCACCAGACTCTTACAGACGGCTGTCTGCTTCAGTTATCAATCTAGGATATCAAGCATATTGAGAAACTGCTAACTAAACTGCATATTCAGATATCACATTGTAATGTTCAATTATGACTTATTCGAATTTCTTTTCCATGCATACGAAAAATAGAAAAAGCTTTATGATACTGTAACGATTATATTTAAGTATTTTAAAAGAACCTAAGACTAATTTTATGTGCATCAGATTTCTTAAAGGGTAGAATATTTGTTATTCCGTTTCTCTTTCCAGCTTTACACTTTTTTGGATCCTGTAAAAGATTGGTCCAACTTTCTTCAGATTTTACTTAGATGTATATCTTCATTATCATTATAATTATAATTATGAGTGAAGAATGGTCCTGAGCATGGGAAGTTTCCTGGATATCTCAGTAGTAAGGCATTTGCGTACTAAGCCAAATATCCCTGGTTTGATTCCCGTGTCCTGATGTCATTTTTAAATTAATTTAAATTAATTGAATTTTGGTATTCTAAATATGTTAATCAAAATTACGTATATCAATAAAGTTAAATCTAAACTAATAAACGTAATATTAGTTACATATTAATATTTATGGCAAACGTAATAGTAACGTTATCAAAACGTTGGTAGGGTAGTTATCCCTATCCGGCACCCGAATACAAGACTATCCCATCTAGAACCCAAGAATTAGAATGTAAGGATAATCTCTCGTTGTGGAGTGGTCTATCTTGTTAGGATCCGGAGTGATAGTGAAAGGAGTCCGGTCTTAATGCGAATCCGGTTAATCCGGTTTTATATGTGAAGAATTTTAGTTATTTTGTAGAAACTTGTTTTTATTAATTTAAAGCAATTGATCCTGATTAATTATGTTTGCACAGAGAATGAGGCAGCTGAAGCTAGATAGCTCAACGCATCGTGGACTGTATTTTACTTTCGAGATTAGTTTAGCGCAGACCACTTCTTAGTAAGGGTGTGGAGAGAGTTAGTGAGATATTTTTTGACACAGACCGTTCCTCTGTAAGGTTGTGTAAGTCGAGTATATAGTTCGAAAGAAATTGTTCTAGTACCTATATTATATCTTTTTGTAGGTTGCACCATGTTCTAGAATATAGGGAGAGGTAGAGAGATAGAGAGAAAGATAGAGAGAATATTCTCGGAGCTATTTTGTTTCACAAGTATTTTCAATGTTGGTGGGGGACTGTTAACCAAAAAGCTTGGTTGTTAACAGCTAAAAGAAAAAAAAATTATCACCCATATGTGTGAGAAGATTTTCTAACACATGTGGATGCATTTAGTTTTATGTTCTGATATTATTTATTAATTTGAAATATGTTAAGGGTGGGAACTTATGATTAAAATTATTATTAAATGAGAATCTATTTCATTACAAGAAACACTCGTGTATCGAGAACGATCAAGGCATCCATTTGAGCTGGTCAGGATCTGAACACGGAAGTTCCGTAGAGATATCCAAGTGCGATTACAGAGTATCTGAATATTAATTTATCCCTACATTATATGGGAGATTGGTTGCTTGTAAGAGTTTATCTAAGGGGAAGCAGACGGTACAAATTAAATTATACACACTTCTCACAACATTAATCGGCGAAGTAAATGTAAGGGTAATGGGTTTTAATTATAGAAAATGAAACAAACAATATAATAAAACACGCGTAATTGTACTTTGAATAGTTGCATAACCAATAAATATAGTGTAAGTAGTAGAATAATATAAATTATTTGTTTGGATTTGTTTTCTAGCCTTCGTATCAACAGTACAAACCTAATTTGACGCTAATACAAATTATATGATATAGCTGAAATTTGGTATTTTACCTATGTGGTAATTCAATATATCTTTAATTTTAGTAAAAAGTATAGCTTAAAATGTAAAACTAATGGGTCGATATACCAAATAATAAATGCTTAGGCAACAGCAATACAATCACACCATTAATATTTAATTATTAGGGAAAGATATAGGAAATGAAAGCTTACTTTTTTACTTGACCATTGGACACTTTTAAACTTTATATCTCTTGGGCTAAGATTTGTTTTCTATGTATAAATGTATAATTTAATATCCAAGGGGGAAAATATCAAATGCCCATCATCACACTTACTATGGGCACCCACTAAAGGGACTTTTGTTTGAATCCTGACGATACCTTTGGTTCTTATTTCATTGTTTTAATTCTGAATAAACATATGGTTTCCAGTTCATTGTTTTAACTCTGAATAAACCTATGGTTTATAACTCATGTATATCACAAGCTCACACTTTCACCAGTTACCATAATTAGACTAAATACAACATCTATTGAAACATGGCCCTAGAAGCTTGAGAGACCAGAATTACTCAGTTATAGAGAGAGCATTGCCATGCAGAGCCAAAGGTTTTGGGCTCAATTCTTATGACTGTGTTGTCACTTAAATAAGTATTTATAATTGGATGCGTACAGAATGGTACAGTGGTCACACAGGCGCTGTCTAGCAGTAATAAGTACACGCAAATGTGGTGGTTCAAGGGACGACAGAAACAATAGCTCATAGTAGTTTAATGTTGATTGCGTCCGATGCTAGGGGAATGGAAATGAAGGTTCTATCTAGCAGTAATAATTATGTATACACAAGTGTACCACCTCAAATTACGTCACAGGCATGACTAAGTGGATAGGCATGTGCTGTATAGTTGTAATATATGGACCTATCATAAAATTTTAGAAAACATTCTAAAATATGAAAGAGAGTAAGGAGCGTATAATAAAATAGTATATATTTTTTAATATAAACTGTATATTGTGTATGTTATGTCATTATCTAATTCATCCAATATAATTTCTAGGTATTAATTCCTTATTTTAATCATCTTTATCCATTAAATCTAACATATTTTGCTCTTGTGCATTTGTACAAATGACGTCATGGACATAACTAAATGTTGGTCGCATTTGCTAATAAAGAAATGGTTAATCATGCTAACTTTCTATAATATGCCTGCATGTTATTTTTATTATTAATATCAACCCAATTCCTTAGATTAGTAAGTGTTTGCTCTGGGTAGTATTAATGTACATTCAAACAAGTAACTATAATAAACAATAGGAAGAATTTCCAAATAACGTGCCAAAAATATTTATAAAATATCTATCAACAAAATATTGAGTGGTCTACGCACAATTTGGAAATAAGATAGAATAGCTTTTGTGTTTGTAATCAGCTACAATTATTGTGTTCAGCTATCTATATTGTTATTATTATTATTATTATTATTATTATTATTATTATTATTATTATTAGCACCGCGTCTTACTACCCGTTTGGGTTGTACGCACTTACGCTAATGTGTTATGGTAGGGTGATTGTGGGATGAAATGGAGGACCCACAGTTTAACGTGGGATCCGAACCATGGTGGACGCCTGGCATTCCACACATTCACAAGTTGTGATTAATACACGTCTTGTCAGAGGTGAAGGAAGGATTTGGCAATCAGATAAATCTGTGCCGGGACCGAGGATTGAGCCCCGGACCCCCACCATAGAAGTCTTACACCTTACCCCTAGACCACCAGGTCACCTAAGCTATCTATAAAACATAATATTTTGAAAATAACGTGTTTTTATTAATTAGATTTAACAGACATTTCTTCCATAAAGGAGTTGCTTTGTTAAATTAGGTTAGTTAAATTTTAATGAGTGAATAGTAAAGTCAATATATATCGATGCAGACGGGTAAAATTAATTTCCAAATGAATATGTTGTTGATTAATACCAAGCATGAACAGTTGTTTTGTAAGTACACTATTACCAATCTGAAAAAATATTTTTAAAATATCTATACATGGCACAGTTTTTTCTCTCAAGCTTTTTTGAAATGTAAGACTACCCAAATTCAAATACAAATGTTAGTATATATTATTATTTACACTTAAGGGCGTTGCCTACCCGTGACGTTACTGTAAATCAAGATAGGATTTCCCATGTTCATGAATTTACGTTCTATTCAGCGAATAAAGTTGAAACAGAAACAATACATTTTAAAATACTTTTAAAAAATAGTTCTATAGTGTCACAAAATCATTATTTTTATCTTGAAGTAGATTTTTTTGCAAACGTATACATCCTCAATAACTCAGGATATTTGGCTTGGTTTAGAAAATGGTCTGTAGGAGTCTTCCTGCAAGGATGTAGACGAAACAAGTTCTTGAAAGCAATTGTCTATCTAGGATAGGAAACAAGAAAAGGGTAATTTTAAAAACCAGGTCAATGTTTACAATAGTATAGTGCCAATAGTATAGTTAATGTAAACTTGTCAAAGGAAGTGAGGAAGTTCTATCAGTAGATAAAAAAAGAGGCCACGCAGGGTGAGCTGCTTATTCTTTCCCCTCTCTTTTTATTTTGTAAAATGGGCGATTAAGTGCGATAGTGCTTAGATTGTTTGGATACCTCAAGTTAAGATGAACCCACTTGCATAATAGGTTATAAGTAGTCAATGTCGTTAAAAAAATAACTTTTTGCTAAACTAAAAAGTACATCAACTATAGAATAGTAAATAAACTATATACAAAATAACATTCTGATCTGTTTCCATTTTATGGAATATATGCACTGTACTTGTGACAGTATTTTTGCATACAGTTTTTTTTAGTGTTCACGTTTAACAAACAGTTTATTTTCAACACCTCCTAGTACCCGTCTGGCTGGGTTATCAAAATTCAATCACACTAATGGAGTAGGAATGAAAAAGGTAGATTTTAGATGGAATTTACTAGCAATTATGGGGAGGAATTTGGAAAACTCTTTGGGAAAATAGGCTCGGTTCATTCATTCGGGATTAAAGCCCCAAACTTACCATTACCAGATAACTACGCCGTGACACTTAGCCCGCGTGTCCATCGATGCGGATTACAAATGTAATTAACAACTTGATTTCAGGTGTGTGGGTAGGGAGGGTGTCCTGAAAGTAATGCACCCCCCTTTCACCTTGAAAGATAGCAAGTTGTAGTTAAGCTTATAATATAGAGCCATAGTGTAATTAATCAAGGTAAGACTCCTACCATTCAGGATGGACGAATAAGGGTGCATGCATTATTGCGGAGAGTGGTTTGAAAACCAACAGTGGAAAAGCATATTGTGAATAACAACCAGTTCAGTGAGCCCAGCCACGTTTTTAGCTCCAACCTCTCAGTTAAATGCTGCTCAGTTTTCCTTTGATGAAATACTTATGTGGGTGGCAGTAGGACTACTCGAAATATGTGCCAAAGAATAGTCACCCATAATCCTTCTTTCCCCGCTTAACTCGCACAAAAGCTTTGTTTGAAAGACAATACCCTAGAGATTTCACCAAAATATAGATTATTGAGTAAAGAGAGAAAGAAAAAAAAATAGTGAGAACATATATATCCCTCTAAAACTCCCTCTTGTCCTCTAAACAACACGAGGCTGCAGGGTTTCCATGGCAACTGGACCCCACCAGGTTCATTTCCTGTACGGGGTGACCCCCTCATACTCTTGCGTCTGGCCAGCCCTTGAAAACCCCGCTGGGGAGATACATTGGACTCTGCCCAAATACAACGGCGCATCGTGTGATACTGGCAGTTCCTGTGATACGCTGCGCTCGTCTGTTTGGCCTCACGGTGTCAGGGGCAGATTTGGAAGGGATGAAAGACCGAAAGCAAATATGATTAATTTAGTCCAATTTGGCGTGTGTCTCCAACGCCGTGCAACGAGAAAATTATTATTCCCTGACGCCCCGAAGTCATAGTTAATTGAATGCAGGATGCATGTTGGCAGAACTACCACCGCTGACAGGCATGAGGTAAAAAAAATTCTCGAGCAAATGACACTGCGAGTAGTTTTTATGTACTCTAAATGAATATCTGTGGTAGAAGTTAACATGTAAAATGTATTAAATTCATTGATACTTTCCGGTTACCTACATATTTAATTGTGTTTCCCAAACATTTACTGCCTCAGGGCAATAAAGGAATCATCAAAAGCCTTTAGGACAGTGCAATTAATTTTGAAACATTGGTCAAAACACTTTTAACGCTGGTAGATCATGAAATTCCGTAAAACGCGAATATTTTAATGGTGTATTTTGTATAACTATTCTCCAAAAGTTCTCGGTTTTATCTATTTATATAGAATACCAGAATTCCTTGCACATTACAGTTTTAATATTAAGGATTATAAAATAATATTAAACGTAAAAAGTGTAGACATGTATTTTTATTACTGTGCAATCTCACACTTTTATTATCCTAATAACATGAAAGCAATAAACTTATTTACAGAAAAGAGATCTGATGAGCTATTTATTTTCACAAAATATAAATACAGGAGCTATAGATAGTTATATTGTCAACTATTTAGATCTAAAAGTGTATAGCAATGTCTAATTTTGGTTGAAAGAATGGATTGGAAAATTCCAATATAATTCTTTGCGGCAAACATTGATAACATTTTCAATATTATTTTAGTTATCTTATTGGTATTGATAATACATATCAAATTAGACAGCTGCAGTTAACATGAATTGATGTAAACATATTAAAACTGTAGCTTTATTAACTACCAGATACTGTTCTTCATAAAAAATCACGGTTTAGTTAAAGTATTTTAATTCAAACCAGTAGAACAAACTATTATAAAAGATAATTCAGTAAATTGTCGTTTATTACAAACTTACAAATAAGAATACAAACTCTGAAACATTGAATTGAACATTTTGATTGCAACGGGGAAAAAAAACAACCAACTTAGTGCTATAGTGATGAATGTTTGGATGGCGAGTTGTGAAGAAACTCCCGAGATAACTTTAAATAACGTGTTTTACTTCCAACCCCCCACAAACTCCCTGGTGAGCTCAAGATGCAAACTTTTTAACAAGCTCCGACCAAAATCAACAACCACCTAGCAGCCATGGAGGTACCATACACGTTTAAAGCAAACATCTCAAATGATTTCTGCACAAAGGATAAACATTTAATATCAGGTAAGTTTATTTTATTAATTTTAGTACATTACTTTTCCGTACTTCCAGTCTTACTACACCCTCGGGGTATCCGCATATTTACACTCATGGTGTAAAGAGCAGACAAGTATTTTATAATTTATAGTAAGTGTGCAAACACTTGGGTGGGTGAATAGTATGATCAAACACCACCATAGACCAACCAGGAATTAGATACCCAACCTATTAATTACCAGAATATTAGATCAGGCGGGATTGACTAATTTCTTCGCGTGTCAATCGTTACGGTCTATTAATATTTTTATAATGTGTTATCGTGAGTTTTTATTTTAAATGTGGTATAATCAGTTCACTACTTAAAAACAACTATTAAACTAGGGAGAGATACCATTCGCTAAAGATGAATTTCCAAGAGTGTTAATAAATTAATAAGCTATCATTTTATTTTAAATATTTAACTATATATTATTTATTTCATTTCCATACTATTTTCTATGTACTATAAATTATTTAATATATTTATTTTACAAAATTGTTCCCCTAATTTTTAATGTCTACATTTGCTCAGTACTCAGTTAAGTTTTTAATTTTTTTTAATTATTCTTGTGTTGAAGTAAAGATGTATCAGTAGTCATTAATTATTAATAATATTTAAATAATAAATTTTGAAGATTGAGGCGAGTCATTAACGCATTTACCTGGTTTTATGCACATGATCCTTATAAAATGTTAATGTTTCCAAATGTTGTTGTTGCTACCTTTTTGAAACTAAAATAGCCAGTACTGATATCCAGAGAGCGCGATCATGGTGTGAACCAATGTAAAGATAATAGAAGGTAACAAGAGACAGAGATACACCTGACTGGCTGAGCATGTGACGTCACTAAGTACACAAGCCAGCACGTTAGATACACAAAGCTATAATGGAAGATAAACTAAGTTGTTAAAATCAGGTCACATTTTGGAACTTAAATAGACCTTTAAAATACATAGCAATGTCAAATTAATGTCCTTCCTCTGTTTATTAAAAAAAACGTATGTTTGGCTGCCTCATATTAAAATATATCAGTTGTATAATGGTTGACGTAAGCAATGACACAATAAAAATTCCTACAAGTGGCGCTAACTTTCTTTTATTCTTACATTGGTGTGGATAGTAACAATAATATAAAACAATAGAAGGAAGACTTGTTTTTAGTGTTCTGGGAGAATTCTTCACTACCAAGTGCCAAGATTTTAAATAAACGTCTGTTTAGACCTAAATGTTTAACTCTTTAACATTATTTTTATTTAATTGGTGTTTAATTATATCACCATTATTTTAAATACATATATTTTTTATTCTTATCTAATTCATGTTCCTTACCAGCTTGCTTAGAAACAAGCCTTATAATGGAAAACCATTCCAAAGAGATTGGAAATTCTTCATGCTTAGAATGAAAAATATTTGAAAGGTGATTGTTAAAATTATAGCATTATTAAATTGGTAAACGTCTAATGGAATTTTCAAGCTAAATACTTCAAATCTGTTTCTTTAATTATTATTTTTTAAATGTGGTAAACAAACGTTCTTACTAACTTTCTGGTGTTTATAAAGTAAGGCAATGTCCCACTAAATTACTCCAAACATATATTTTTGTGGAAAGTTTATTTTCCTAAGTACTTGAAACTAGAATTTTACTTGGGCTAGTTTTTTCACTGAGTATTTCTTGTGGTGATAACTGACAAATCTAATAGTTATACTTATTGTCTTACACCATAAAGTAAGTAAGCTACTAAGACCATTGATTTCTTCCTCTCTTTACTATCAAAAGGCTTTAGATGTATTTAGATTCTATAATTCATTTTATTAAATTGAAAATTACTTTCATTGACAACAATAGGGGTATATTATTTGATTGTTGGGTAATTTTTACTTGAAAAATTAAATAATCCATATATTTACTGCTTATTTTCACTTAAGTAATATATTTATATTCTACAATTTATTCATGTGTGCAACATTTAATATTATAACCATCAGGGTTCGCCATAGGAAGGGATTTTGGTTTGGGTTTTCTTTTTTTTTAAATGTATCAGTTTATTTTGGTCCTGTACATCATTATTTTTACAAGTGCGTGGAAAGTGCTGGGTATTGTGTTTCATCATATATTTATTTATTGTGAGATTTAAGGGATTTGGTTTAGAAGAGCTAATTGAGGTTCTCTTGTTATTCCAGAGATTCTGTGAGCTATATATTACGTGGGAAACGCTGACTATGGGCAAGGTAGCGTAAAGATTCACAATACCAACGTAACATTTATTTTTTATTTAATCTACCTGGTGCGATTCTGGTAGCGGCATCCCACATTTTTTAAATAAATATTCATATTGACTATTTTACTTCTTTAGTGGCAGAGTTACTTTGATCTGTCATCTGACCCAAGAGTGTTCAAGCCATACGATGGTAGGTATAGTGTGTGATTATCGTAAGTGTGATTGTCATAAGATTGTAGGTAACGTGTGATTGTTAGTTTGTCATATGATGTCTGTATGCCTATATAGTGTTTGTCATATTCCCATTCCGTAAAATATATGAATATTAAAATTAATAAAAACCAACATAAATCATTATTAAATATATTTTTTTAAATTTCTACTTACTCCCATTCATACAATCCTCAAATGTACACTAATAAGGTAGGGATGAGATAGGTATAATTGAGTGTAAATATACCCATACTAGCTGAGTGACATATTGTTAATTCATTTAGGAAAATCACTCATAGTACACCCAGCTGGTATTTGAATACTGACCTCCATTACAGACAAACCAGACGAAGCAAGATTGACACCTCTAGTTCGTGTGTTCAATGATGAGGGATTTGTTTATTACCTCTAAAGTTATTTTATATTTGGTATCTTAGAAACCTCTATCATCATGTCCCGAGATTATTATAATGAAGATATATATCTAATCTGAAGAAAGTTGGACCAATCTTTTACAGGATCTAAGAAAGTGTAAAGCTGTAAATAGAAAAGGAATAACAAATATTTTACTCTTTAAGAAATCTGATGCACATAAAATTAGCCTATAGTTCTTTCAAAATACTTAAATATATTCGTTACAGTATCATAAAGATTTTTCTATTTTTCGTATGCATGGAAAAGAAATTCGAATATGTCATAATTGAACATTACAATGTGATATTTGAATATGCAGTTTAGTTAGCAGTTTCTCAATATGCTTGATATCCTAGATTGATAACTGAAGCAGACAGCCGTCTGTAAGAGTCTGGTGATACGTATCAGCACTGGCTTTTAATAAAATTCATATTCTGAGATGTCTGTTCTCAACTGTAGAAATATCGAAATTTGGGCACCAAAACGAAATAACGCTTGGATAATAAAATGATGCTTGAGAATATCTATTTTAATCTAATGAAATATAGTTTCCTTTTTGTGAATAACAATTTTAGCTAAAAGTAGATTGTAAGCCAGAGTCGGTGGTCGCATATTCTACTAGGGGCCGATCTTATGACCATCGAATAAATATTGCTATCGGGAGGTTAAAGTTAGCGATCAGATAAAGGTTATCAACCACTTTAATATTTTACGAGTCTTAGAAACTGAATTTAACTATCTATCTGTAGGATAAATATATTTTTATGCAGAACATGCAAGGTTGGTACTGTTTTTACTGGTTCGCGCATGCGTACGACCTGGCTAGTAGCTACAACGCTCAACATTTGCTAAATAATGGCAGCTAAACAAGTGCGAGGACACAGATGGCGTCATGTGGGCGCAGAAGCTAGGATGGCTTGCAAGCTCTAATTTCGGTGTTTGTCAAAATGATATCAATAGTTTGGTACAACGTCTCCAAAATTTCATTTATTCTACTCACATTTAAACAATTTATTCTTATATAACTATAACTCTACAAATAGCTTGTTAGTTTTTTATAGAAGTGTAAATTAAATGTTCTAATTTTATATAGTTAGAGCCTGGGCCTGTGCCTACTAAACACGTGAACCAATATTTTAACCTAAAAACAGATTTTGATAGGTGAAACCTCGTGAAAAACAACGTGTCACTATGGCACAACCAATTTTAACTTTCAGATAAAAGATATCAGGTACTTAAACCTCCCAATAAAAATATGATGGATAAATACATTTTATCTAGCAGATAAAAGCTATCTGGCAGTCATATGACGCACTTTTAACTTATCAACCAGATATAAATATTTATTGGCTAGATTAATATTTATCCAGGAGTCATAAGACCGGTCCTAAGGCATTACTTTCGCAATAAACTAAGATGTCGATGACAGAAAGACCGAAGTTGGGATCCCAGTCAAGTGTACTCACTCGGTTTTAATTTTATCAAATTGTTAGCCACTTTCTCTATATGCAAATGTGGGTATATCTCCTCTAAATTGTACCTTCCTCATACATGTAGATATGCAAATACCCCGGAAATTTAGAAAGAAGCTCTACGCAAGAATAAACCATTTAACTTATAACCACCATCTCTGTTAGCAAGAATCCCACTGATTGAGCTGCGGTGTTAGTCATTCATGAACACATTTTGTATTGATACATTATTAAAACTCTATTAATACTCTATTTCAGGGTTTGGCAACCTACGACCCGTGGGCTGAATCCGACCCGCTGACTATTTTCGTACGGCCCACGAGCTAAAAATGTATTTTATATTTATAAATTAAAATTCAGCAGCATTTTACGTATATTGATGCAAGTTCAAAATATGTTTCCATATTCCAAAATCCATTTGACCGTTTAATTAAAGAGCTTCCACCTAACCCACAGTAATTGTAAGTGATTAATCTGCAATATAATGACGTGATAAAAGACAAATTTTAAGATAAGAATTTAATATTTTTCTATAAATATCTTCCAAGCAATTAATATAGCCAATCAAGATAATATACTCGAGGTTTTATAGCTGTACTTGGCAGGACCTGCATCTGTGAAAAAAAAATTGAAATATGAAATATATAAAATATCAATACAGGTCAGTATTAAAAGATTAACATTTGAAATCAATTTTGATGATTGAGAGTACTAACTTTGAAACTCAATTTGGTGATATGTTATCTCAAAACACGCAATTCAATTCTTCTCATTAGTAGAGCTGTATTTAAAACCATTTATTGTAGTCTACTTATTATTATTATTCCGTTACATTTTGTTCAGTGAATTTGTGAAAACTTTTTTTCGTTTAATAGTAGGCAGGCCTAACTACATAAACATCCTTGAGTTTGCCTCTTGGCCCGCAGAGCCTAAAATGTTTACTATTTAGCCCTTTACGAAGAATGTTTGCCGACCCCTGTTCTTTGTGTAACTTCAAATTACGTCAAGAGTCACAAGTTAGTCATTCCCTTTTCTTTCTCTAAGAATTTATATTACTCGCACTGTCGCACACAAGAACTAATTAATATCAAGTTCATTCAATCTTGTTTTCTTGCGACGGGAAGGTCGGGGATCGAGCTCTGGCAGGGTGCACTTATGATATTTGTCTTAAATTGTTTCCTAATCTTTCACTCTAGGGCGGGTATATTTCACCTAAATTATATCTTCCTCATACTCATCCTATTGATGTAATTAAATACTTATAGCCAGGGTGGTTAGTAGGACGAGATGTGTATATATATTTGAAAATGAGTGTCTACTGTTATATTTTAAAATACACTATAAAGTGTGAAACTTAAATTCATTTTTGTATAAATTTATTATTATTGCACCACGGCTTAATAACCGTTCGGGTTGTACGCACTTACGCTAATGTGTAATAGTAGAGTGATTGTGAGATGAAATGGAGGACCTAAAGTTTAACGTGGAATCCGAACCATGGTGGAGGCCTTGCATTCCACAAATTCACAAGTTGTGATTAATACACGTCTTGTCAGAGTTTTTGTATAAAAATAGCTTTATTAAAGATAAATAGTTTTTCAAATTAGATTTTTTTAAAAAAGTCTGTAAAATAATGCATTAGGAAATAAATATTATAAAATACTGATAGCATCATTAAAAAAGGATTAAGGTGCAATTTCAATTTCGTAATAAAGCTAATTAACTGTAATTTCTCGCGAAACTATAAAGGTTTATAATTGAAGCAAAATGGTTGAAAGGCTACTCAGCTCGGTGGGTAAGACATATGTTTTGTCATCTTAATGATTAGGGCTCTACTCCCAGTTGTATAAAAATAGGAACGCTGTGTAAATAATTAGGATAGTCTATAAACGATATTTCCGGTCCTAGTGATAGAGCGATTAACTATAAGAAAGAAGTTTAGGTATTAGAGGTCAT
This sequence comes from Timema genevievae, assembly GCA_902155825.1. Classification (NCBI taxonomy): domain Eukaryota; kingdom Metazoa; phylum Arthropoda; class Insecta; order Phasmatodea; family Timematidae; genus Timema; species Timema genevievae. The sequence goes on along the minus strand of CABFWO010000302.1, from coordinate 233,776 downwards.
TATTTCATATTTCATATATTCATAACACATATGGCACTTTTTCTATTATTCCTCTCCAAGTGACAGTGTGTATGGAGATCAGATACAATTGAGGAGGTACCGTGTTTTATTACAAGGCTAGTCTATAATGGTTTTTTTAATGGATTTGAATATTTAATAAGAAGTTCAATTATAATTTCATTCCGTGCTCTACTATCCATCTGGGCTATTCGCTTCGAACTACACTTCTCAAGTAAGGATGAGGAAGGAAGAATTTATAGGAAATTTACCCGCATTTGCGTGTTGAGGTAGTAAAAATCTTTCTCAATACACCTAACAGGAATTGAACATCAACCTCCCCATTACCAGTAAACCAGACTAGATAATAATAACATTTAGTCCACCGGCCGAGTACGAAAATTGAATAAAACAATCTATAATTAATATTGAGCCTACTCTCGAAACATATATTTTTTTGTTAGTAAAACACAGAGAATAAATTAAAGAAAATAAGTACAAGCATCAAAACATTTTTACTTCATTGCAATAGTTTTTTATTTTTTATTTAAATTTAAATTTTCATGTTGCTATTTTTTTTGTTTGTTTTTTGTTGGTTTTAAAAACTGGTATTTTATAATTTTACAAGCGCTTTTGATGGTAATATACATGTTTTAAATGTGTGCGTATATTTATTAGGAATAAGTTTTTTTAAATCCTACTTATTCTATAGCAATCTAGGAATTGATTGCCCGTAACATAGGAGTCGTTGTTCGAATCTTGGTTGAGTGCACTGGGGGGTTAGGTTCTCATAATGTGTTTAGTCACTGTGGTTTGTGCATTCCCATCCTTGCTAATGGGGCTGCATGCAATTAATTAGAATTACACCTCTCTACTGGACAATCTTAAATTAAGGAGCCAAAGGTCCGGGGTTCGATTCCCGTGTCCACGTGTCATTTTTCAATTTTAAGAATATGATATCTAGATGGAGTAATTCCCACTAACTGCATAAATAATAGCTTTGGCTATTCAATTCTTAAATTAAGGAGTTAATAAACGCGTGACGAAGCCATAATAATAATTAACATTATTAAAATTATCTTACTTTATAGTTATTTGTTTTCCAAAGGAGAGACTATGAATATTGCTATCCGATCAATACTTGTTGCCATGGCTTCCTTTCTGAGGCTTGACGAGCAACACCCTATTGCCGGGATTGAGTGGAAGTGGGGGTGGGGGAAGAACGTGGGGAATCAAGGGAGGGGAGGAACAGTCTTTTCAATGTTCAATCAATCATGGAGAGTCTCGCTAAGCATCTTTTATTAAAATGTCGGGGCGTGTACCCGAGGTGCCCATCGAACCAAGAAGGTGCGGTTATATACGGCGGAGCAGGTGTAGTACAAGACTCAATTAGGAGGAACTAATTACAGGTAGGAACGTTACAGCGGAGATCACAAGCTGCGGTACAGTCAGTTTGGCTTTAATATTGCTCTCGCTGGTCCAACCACGTCCTTATTATAGGTGTTCTGCAAACTCTTATTTTAAGGGTATTATTAATATTAGGTGTTCTGTCTTACGACAGGTCCATTACTTTTTGTCAGTGAACTTATCCTGTCAATGTGCCCTGACATCTGCCTCCTCCCACAGCTCCCAGAATTTTCTTCTTTGCTTCAATTTATCCAATATTTGAATCCTCCTTCTTCTTAAACTACTCTTTCACTAACCTTGTCTTCTATGACGTCATTTCTCATAATGGCAACAGGTTAAAATAACGGACTTATCTTACTGGTTTATCATTATAAGTAATACTTTATTTATGTAGGGTGTTTAATATATATTTTCTGACTCAGCTTAGGTCAGCCCATGACTTTACTAATTAAATTCTAAAATATACAAAACAGAAAGTCTCCCGGTCATCATTTCATCAATGTGAATGGGTTGGACTCAAATCCTAACAACTTTTTTTTCATCATTGTGAATGGGTTGGACTCATATCCTAACAACTTTTTTTTTGTCCCTTCCAGGAATCTAACCCAGGACGCTTGGATCAATAGACAAATACGCTACTGACTGAGCTAAGGTGATTGAAAGGGAGTGTTTTTTTTATTAATCTTTGGGCAAGTAGGTTAAAGCGTTAGTGTTGCCGTGTTTTCCACTGACGGGGAGGTCATGGTTCAAATACCAAAAGGTCTTATCATAAACGTTTCTATACTCTCTAATATATAGAATGAAGGTATATTTCCCCTATATTCTAGATTCCTTAACCACTTCCCTGTTAGTACAAATAATCGGACAACCCGGACAGGTAGTAATACACTGTGCACAAATGAAAACCTAAGCTTCTTTAAAATTTTATAAATAGGTAAGAAAACAAGGTAGTTATCTCAGTTTACCACAGGGCTTTGGAGTCAGTACGCCTAGCCTTCGACTCCAACTCCTTTATTTTTCTACTCCGACTCCAAATCCGACTCGGACTCATTCAGAAATAGGCTAATGAATATTAAGTTATTGATAGCAAATTTGCTGCAACAAAATGATCCAATACAGAATGCTATGGGAAGCGTCCTTGGCATTATGAATTTATGTTTGAATAAATTTGTCAAGCAAAATCATAAACATTGGTCCTAAAAAACAAAAAAGTTTAAAGTTAAAACGATATATTTGCCATATAGTGTTATAATATTTTTTTAAATTTTGAAGCCAAAGTTGGAATCGGTTCATTTTTACCGATTCCAACTCCACCCAAATCTTCTTCCATCTCCCAAACCACGACTCCGACTTCACAGCCCTGGCTTACCCTTACTGGTATGTATAATAAATTACGTAGCTCTGTAAGTAGCTTTCATGAATGGCAACTAAGTTTATTTCACAATTTATGCCAGACCTAGACTGCAGAACAAAGTTTAGTGTGTATTAACAGCAAATCATACGTGTGCATTGACGATATGTAACGCCAATTTACATATGTACAACCTTGCCTTTTAGCTATCACAACATTTATTTTTCTTCCATAAACTGCATATGACTACCCAAGAGGGCTTTCTGCATTACACTAATGGGGTAAGGAAGATGAAAGGATACTATCAGATAAAGCTTACCAGAATTTGCTTGGAGAGAGAGTGAGATGTTGTCTAGTAAAAAAAAACACCACCACACCAAAACGGGATATGAACCTTTACCTCGCCATTGGAAAACTATCAAAGATGAGAGTGACGCTTTGTCCACGAACCCACCAATGTGGGTGACATCTTGTTAACTCTTGTTTTTGAATAACAGGTTTGTAATTATGAGGGTTGCAGAGCCTGTGTCATGTCATATTATAACCAATGAATCATGTTTGTGGTGATGAAAGTTGCAGAGCCTATGTCATGTCATATTATAACCCCTTTACCATGTTTGTGATTATGAGGTATACAGTCTGTGTCATGTCATATTATAGCCCCTGTACCATGTTTGTAGCTATGAGGGTTGCAGCGCCTGTGTCATGTCATATTATAACCACTGCAACAGGTTTGAAATGATGAGAGATGCATAGTCTGTGCCATGACATATTATAGCCCCTTTACTATATTAATAGTGATGAGAGTTGCATGTGATTTTATAACCACTGTACCATGTTTTTAGTGATGAGGGTTGGCACCTGTAAGTCATCTCTTCCACCATTATCAAGTTTTCTCGACCTGGTCCCGAGGTAATGAAACTCATTGTTTGGCGTGTGGAATGTTGTGTAGAAACTAGACACCACACATGATATCACAGCTACACGGCCATTTTTTTTAATTTGCTTTACATAGTTTTTAGAAGGCCTAGAAAAATGACTTAAAAATTAGCTCTATACAGAATAAAAGGGGGGTATAAAAAGTCGGAGGGATATATTTTTCTTCTTTTATGTACATATTTAAAGTGACCACAACGCAAAATGCTTTTATTTTTGTTTGACCATGAAAAATAATGAGTCGAAGGATAATACGACATAATTGAGTGATTACATTTTTTTTTTAATTTGACTTGGTGAAACCTGTTGCATGATGAAAAGAGAAAATATTTTTTACTCCAGCTAAAATTTGGTTAATAGGGCTACATCTATATTATAGTTAGTGTTGGCCATTTCTTTTACGTCAAACTCAGATCTTCAAGTGAATTACTTTTAACGTATCCTAAATATATTTTAAGGCATCCCAAGACTAGAGAATAAACATTTTTGGTAAAATTAAAATCCAAATATTTCTAGGTATGATATGTCGGTTCCATGAATCACAGAAGTAGGGTATGTATTCGTAAAGGTTTTGAATAATACATTAAAGTATTAACTTATTATATGGTATATAGCAGTGGTTACCAAACTGTGGTTCGCGAACCCCCTAGAGGTTCGTGAAATCTTCCAGAGGTTCACCAAAATATTTCTGTATTGGAGGATTTGTGAGGAAATGGGAAGCATTTTCAACTGTTTATCGTCTCACACTAAAGTCAGGTGATTATATCGAGGTAGAACTCTTACAAGATTGTTTTAACTTAAACACAAAGTTTTCGTTTTTCTTACCAACCATCCCTTTCACAAATCAAATTGCATGCAAGATCAAATGTGGCTCAAGGCTTTGGCCTATTTGGCAGACATTAACACAAAAATGAAGAGTTTAAACCTCTTTCTTCAGGGGTCAAATATTAACGTTTTTATTGTGCAAGACCGTATCGAGTCGTCATTAAAAAAAGGTTTGGGAAACGTGTTTAATTATCAATCAAACGGAGTGCTTTGATACCCTTCACGACTTCATGGTATAAAATCAGCTTTCTTTGGACGAAAATGTAAATAACGTGGTTATAGAACAATTGAAGGGACTTGGAAAAACCTTCAGAGAATATTTCCCAGCCATGTCCAATAATAACAATTGTATTCGCAATACTCTGGAAGAGACAGCAGTTTTGAAATCCTCCCCATTAAACGTGAGTGAAAAAGAGCAGCTCCTTGAAATTTCCGTTGATTTTGAATTAAAGAAAAGCTATAAATCTTTGTCATTAATTGGTTTCTGGCTAAGCTTAAAGGAGTTCTCATTGTTAGAGAAGAAAGCTATTACAGCTTTGTTACCATTTTCTTCTGTGTATTTGAGCGAGAAACATTTTCTTCATATGCCTATTTAAAAGATAAATACAGAAACAGGCTCAATGCTGAAAGTGACTTGAAACTTTTTTTTATCGTCTGTGGTTCCTGACTTTAAAGCTCTGTGCCATCCAAAGCAAGCGCATCCTTCTCACTAAGTCACGTGAAGAGGTGAGTAGCTGTTAAAACTTGCTAACAATTTTGGAATCTTAAATCGGCATGGCATTTTGTGATTAAAGGAGGGTATTACAGTTATTCCAATGCAGCAATTTCTAGTGCCACTTTAAAAAACATGTGAAATGTGATAATATTGTGACAGTAAGGATAATAAAAGTTACTACGGTACTTTACTTATTTAATTTCAGTTTTAATTTTTAAAACAAACGTATGATCATTTGAACTTGTACTTAAGTAGTTTAAATATTATTCCATTATATTTGGTGGGGTATCCCAAAGTACCTTCCGAGATATAGAAGGTTAATTTAAAGGTATTAAAAATTTTGATTACAATTAATAACAAAATTTCATAAAAAATTAGGTATAAAATTAAATGAGTGGCTATGGATATTTATCAGGGGGTTCGTGCAACTCAGATGTTTGTGAAAGGGGTTTGCGAGTCGAGAAAGTTTGGGAACCGTTTGCATTAGACTAGAGTAAGCACGGACCATGGGTCGCCACTACTGATTAATGACTAGTCTACCGACCGCGCTCCTAAATCCAACATGCAGTGACTTGTCAGTTGTCACTTGTCACGTGACCGCGAGCGTATATTAGTAAGGTAGGTTAAATGAACCTACGGCTTCGGCGAAACCTTCGGTATAATTTTGCCGAATCCAATTATTTTGTTGAAGGTGCCTTTATGGCTGAAGGTGGCCGAAGCCGAAACCGAAACCGAATGTTCGGTCGGACAGTGATCATCAGTGAAGCTTGGTGGATCAAATTATCTTTAGTACGGATACATCTGAATATTCCTCATATTTCTGAATTTTGAAAAATGACACATAGACACAGGACCAATTCCCGTGTCAAGGTGTAGTTTTAAAAAAAATGGGGTGTGGCTGTGTCATGGACACGGCCGTGTGTTGTACGTGAATACGTTTATGTAACAGCTGACGATTAAAACTCAAACGAACATCGTAGCTTCTCCGAGTCNAAACTTAAACGAACATCGTAGCTTCTCCGAGTCAAAAGTTATACTAATTGCAAATCTCGATACGCAGCAAAATAACCTCAAAATGGCGGCGCTTCCCCCTCCACCACGCGCGATGCGTCACTGTTATCGCTTATCGTAATGAATTCTTTGATCCTTTAGCTATCCAGTGGTATAATTTAATTTTGGATGTAGAGGAAAGATTCGAAACTACAACACCAAACTGTATCCCCCGATTTTGTTATCATTAGGTTTTTTGGATTGCCCCCGTATGGTAGCAAATTTAAAGACGTATTCACGTCAATAATTACGAATATTCTTAGAATACATTTAACTCAAGTGTGAACTTTAGAAACTGAGATATTGTTGATTATATTAATTTAATTTTTTTTAATAGGAAATTTGTCCGTAAAAATATCAAGTAAATTTGTCTGGAAAAAATCCATCTCATTTATCTACAATGAATATCATTTCTGAGGGTACCACATAGTTATTATTGGGAAACTACGTTTTCATTCTATTGTTTTCGTGTGGTCGATCTTCCCTCAATTATACGAACAATTTTGCAACTCTGGCTTGTCAATCTTGCCAGTAGCTCCTTCTTTTACCACCACACCACTTTCCAACATAAGCGAGAGCCAGGAGATTTGGCAACAATTAACTGATAGAGAGCGAAGATAAAGCTTTCCTACATAAGATCTGCAGTTCCCTAGGCGGTGATATTCAGCGTTACCAAGACGCAAATA
>CABFWO010000302.1:175577-222144 GCA_902155825.1 Timema genevievae | reverse complement strand
GTTAAAATATCTTCACTAGATAATTGTTCGATCTAACCAGCTCAAAGGCACTTTAGAAACTAAACTGAATAAATAAAAGGTCGGTTGTACGCTGAAGTAAAATCACCATCCCTAAAATAGAAATTAGATTCACCTCCTTTTTACCTGTAAAACGGGTCTTTCTTTGGTAAACTAGTCAGGTAATCCCCATATAATAAAAGATTAAATTTGAACAAAAGGCTCTTTATGTTTGAAAATTGAGTTCCAAAATACTTTTTAACAAAAAAATGTTAATTCCGAGACACATTATGTAAAAACCCGTAAAATTCTTAGAATACTCCCAAACTGGCTCCTAATGGTACCAGGTCACGTTTTTGGGGTCAAAGGCTGTTGTAACTCTGTTTGACTTAAAATAACAACAATTATGTATAGAATATAAATTTTGAAGAACTACATTAGCTTTCTTTTGAGATATTAAGCGTGTTTTTATTATTTACCGTTCTGGAGTTATGGCTCCATATGTCAGCTTTTTGGCCAAAAATTTGGATTTTTTCAAACTTTGAGCGACGAGCGGCACGGGTTAACTTCGTTAATCGAGCTCAAATTTCGGCTATCTCAATATCTGGAAAGGTGAATCGTTTTGTGGGGTCCAGACGAACAAAATTCCAACATTTTTTTCCCCCTCTATGAGATCCGGTCACTCTAATGAACATTTGTACTCGTGATGTCTACCCTGTTACTTTAACGTTTTATTGTGAAAGGGCATTCATGTGTTTGGAAGAATCGTTAGTGTACTCGTTCACGCGCGTGATAGTATACTTGGATATCATGTCCACCCAACCGAAGGAATAATGGGCCCAGATCTCTTCAATTCTCCTTACAGTTGTCACGTTACCAGGAAGATCATTAAGAGAGTCTCAGCAACACTATCACGTGTTTGATTATGGATACAAAGTGAAAAGGAATGAACTATTTATTTTGTTTTTAATGTGCATTTTCTGAACAGTTTGGTTGCATCAACAAATTACTTATAAACTAGATCAAATCTAGAAAAGACATAACGCCCATTTCCTGGACGTCAACTTATCATTGTGAGATGGGAATCACCAATTTCCCAATCATAAATGTTTCGTTTATGCTTGGAATCCAACCCGGGAGCCTTAACTCAATAAGCAGACATGCTACCAACTCAGCTGTGATGTTTAAAATGAAAGTTAATGTCTTACTGAAGCAGTGACAAGGGCGTGATCATGACTTTATTCCGGATGGGAAGGGGAGGCTAAAACTATAACAGTCACACTTACAACTTCATGCAATATTTACATTAGATTTTACAAATCCTATATTTAACTCTACATTTTTAAAGTATGTATCGTTAAATTAAATTATCGAGTACATCATTTTGAGTGAGTGAAATACCCATTAAGGTTATAATTTCCACATGGGTCTGTGGGTGGGTTATCACAATTATACCCCCTTTTGGGCGCGCCCCTGGGTAGTGTTGAAGATAGTGTGAGACTGAGAACTGAGAATGAACATACATAAATGACCCAATTTATTTGATAACAGCTATTTTGACGAGAACGTAATCGATTCTCTCATGTATCAGGACTAGCTATAGCTTTGGTATTAACACGTGTACACACGTATATAATAGTAGAAATTAAATAAACACCCGTATTCAGTACTTTATATTAGGTCTAACCCCCAAGGTCAACATCTCAATCTAGTCCTCTATTCCACCATATTATGCAATAATCACGTTTGATCAAGTTTAATTCAAATTTAGGCATTTAGAAGAAAACATTATTTAATAAAATTTAACCGTAGGCCTATGTGAAGCAAATAATCAATACATGATCTGTGATTTTCTATCTTAACTAAAATATAATCAACTAATGGTTAAAATTAATATCATTAGGTTAAAACAATTATAACCGAAATAATATTACAAATTCAACGATAAAGTCAAGTAAATAGTGCGTTTAAAAGATTACTGTTATACTTTCTTCTATTGTGTAGCTTTCAAGTGATCTCAAATGACATCACGATATTGTATTTCCTATGGCATGCGAAATGACTTATGGGGTTAGTATCTATAATTCGGGCAGACACCCTCAAAAAGGCTCACAAGCCCTGGCCTATAATTCGGGTTAAAATACTTACATTATAAACTTTTTTAATCAATAAAACACTTGGAAATCTAAGGATATAGACACAAAAAGATTTAAATTTATCTAATCTGAACCAAGATGAGTGATAGTTTTGAATGTAACCATACGTTGATTAAAGGTTAAAATTCTGTCTCCTTGAACAGAGTGATGTAATTGCCGCGTGTTCGCGTGTTTGTTTTTATTCCCCCTCCATCACGCCAAGTATGACATTTTCTTGGCAAACTCAATGAAGCATCAAATGTAAAGCTGTGGCCGCTTTTTGAAACTGTAGCGTAGGAAAATACGAACAAGGCCGACGCGACGGACTGGAAAAGGACGCCGTAGGACAGCGTCTTTACGTCGAGTCGATGTTATTTCAAGGAATTTTAAGATGCAGTATCATGGGCTAGATAGGTCAAGACTCTTAAGGAGATCATTCCCTTCTAGGAGGCATATTTCTTAGATAAGTGGTTAGCACTTCTTACTCTTAACTTAGGATTCTATCCCAATATCCCGAAGGGATATAATTGCCAAAATCCTGTTTCCCGCTCTCTCTGTAGGTTTATATTGACGTGGTTCTAGAAATACCCCTTTATTGCCAGATTGTTGGTCATTAGAAAGTCAATAGGCTATTTTAATAAAACATTATTTGTTTTAAACTTATTTGGAGACACTGCAATACTTATTAATGCTAATAGAGAAATACCTTCATCTGTATTCACAAGCATAAAGGTGCCAGTCTGCTCTAGTGTGGTTTGCCAATGATGGAGAGGTCAAGGCTCTAAACCTAGCTGGGTACTATGAAGTCGTATATTATAATTCATTTCCCACTCTCTTTCTATTCAAAATTAGAATTCAGGCTCTATAATATTAAAACCTTACTATATCCATCCGTACCTATTTAAGTGTAAATTTTCTGATATCCTCAATGGGTCCTAAGGTGTGGATCAGTGAACAATTGGGGAGTTATAATTAATAGAGCTGAAGCCTGTGCTCTAATCCAACCCCAAGGAAATGTACTATTTGCATACAAGAATGAGCCTTGCAACAAATACGTTATTATTTTTATCACCTATGTCTGTGATATAACCAGAGCCCTTTCATCATTTATATTCCATTACTTTTTTTTATATAACTCCAATGTAAGCTTGACTATAATTTTACTCAATATTAATTTATTGGCTAACTACACAATATGTATAAGCCGTTCTGACAGAAGGTTTTTGTCAAAATGCCAATTATTCGAAATAAAGTAATGTGTCCCCCCTATCTGCCTCCACCTTGCTTTACACCCCGTTAAATTGTGCATCACCCATTTTTTAAATTATGCGTTCTCCTATGGCATTAATTATTATTTTTTAAATGTTATACAAATATGAGAGTATCATAAGAAGAACATGAGTCCTTTAAAAAATCGGGATGGTGTTGGAAATTGTATGTAAACGCTTCACTTTGAGCCGAGCCTACTTTCAGAAGAAATAAAATTTAGTTGTATCACTGGAAGGGTTGGTAGAATGGTTAGCCCTACTTGTTCCCACTATTTGTTTAAAAAAACTAACGACAAGGGTTGGTATGAGAATGGTTGCTTAGGGTAAGTGAGCCAGCTTAATATATTAATAATAATAATAATAATAATAATAATAATAATAATAATAATAATAATAATAATAATAATAATAATAATAATAATAATATAGTAATAAAAATTCCAAACTTTTGCAATTTGTTTTAAAATAAGCAGAGACCTTCTCTCGTAAACTATTTTCTGAAAATAGTTATGTAATATGTTGGTTCGAAGTTGAACTATTCACAAAACAGTGATAAACACAATGACTGTGTGAATTTGGGTTGTACTATTCATAGAAGCTACTTAGCTATTTTAATATTAGCTTCTCTACCAATTTAACTACAAAAACACCTCGCAGGGGCCATTAGTTTAAGTCACTGTAACCAGTACAAGAGTATCAAGGTTTATAAAATACATTAAAATTATTATTATTATTTATATTATTAATACAAGTTTGTAAATGTTTACACAAAAGCGTACACTAGTGATGGACACACGATATTTAAAATTTAAATAAAACACCCCATAAAAATAGATTTCATGACTTTAAACTGATATAAGCTTTAGGAAGGGACCTATACTGCTGCAGAAATTAATGGTGCTCAAGTGAGTTTGGAGTAATTACTGTTCTTATCATTTTTTTTTTGTTTGTAAATCGTCTGTGCACTCTTGATCAATAAATATTTTTGCTAAAACAAAAATTTTGGCCACTTTTCAAGTAATTTCATTACAATCAAAACTATTTTAATGTAGTTTTGTGAGATTTTACTAATAAATCATTAATATGCAGATAGTAAATGTGATTATTTTTTTATAAAACGGAAATAAGAGAAGGTCCCCAGTAGTGTTTATCTTAAAACTAAAAGTTTGTTAGTTAAGATAATAGTAATTATTCTTCCCTCCGTTCCTACCCTATGACAGATAGACACTATTTAACAAAATTTAAAACTTCCTTTAACATTCCTAAGATATTTGTCTAACAATTTTTCATAATTTATTTCTAATATATCTATATCTTAGCTTGATGCAGCATGATGCAACTGCAAAAATAGGTAAACAAATACAAATAACAGGCAATTTACTCATATAAAATTATATATATATACATGGGAATGACTTTAATAATATTGATTATAATTAATTCATTAATAGGTTGTAGGGTACGAAATTGAAATAAATAATAGATCAATAAATGTATATTGGATATTGATAAGAACCTTGCAACCCAGTTTTGATACATTTTTAAATACTATTTCCTACTAATTTATCAGAATCTAGCTAAATTAACAGGAGTACTAAACTAACATGTAATAAGTATTTAAAAAAATAACAGTGCCAAGTGCTGGTGTAGCCTAAATAATGTGTTTTTAATTATGAAACGTGTATTTCTAAATAAATAGATTTAACAAAGCAATATTTTAAAGAAAGTTAAATTAAATATTTTAATAAATAATAGCAACAAAATTTTAAATAAACGGTGTGAAATAATAATTACCTGAAGACTTAAGTTATATTGGTCGAAACTACTAGTATAACATCTAGCTTAGGCTAATNGGACACACTCCTTCTCCTTCTTTCCCAAATTTCTACACATTGGTCACATATGTTCATTAGAAATGTATTTATATAGTTTGACCTTAAACTTAGTCCAATATGATTATGTGTTTGAACTAAAACTATTAAAGAGACATTATATTTGTACAGCTACACTCATAAATAATTGCTAATTTCGTCCATGTTGAAATAGTTATTTAAAGTCAAAGTAACTGTTTATGATATTATAATATTATTCATAGCCAATTAACGCCTTGATCAAGCTTAGAATAAGACAAATAAAATTTCCCCTCACGATTTAGTCACATTTTTATAATCGGTTGGATTACATAATGTCTATGACGATATTGAGAAAATTATACACACGATTACATTCACACACTATTTAACCAAGTTACTATGAATTAAACACATTTTGACGCCATATTCCATCAGTAAATGAATAAACACTGAACGCCGTATCCATCTGCGGCAATGTTTAATGCATGCACAGATAAATATTTACAATAGTGCTCACCAATGTTTTACAGCAATCTCAAGAGTTGGTGTTGCGTGGTGTCGGGAAAGTATACTTATAGTCGGGGATACTAATATGTTAGGAAAGTACACTCCTTGCCATGGATACTAATATGTCAGGAAGGTACATTCCTTGTTATGGATACTAATATATCAGGAAAGTACACTCCTTGCAATGGATACTAATATGTCAGGAAAGTACACTCCTTGCCATGGATACAAATGTTAGGAAGGTACATTCCTTGCTATGGATACTAATATATCAGGAAAGTACACTCCTTGCCATGGATACTAATATGTCAGGAAAGTACACTCCTTGCCATGGATACAAATGTCAGGAAGGTACATTCCTTGCTATGGATACTAATATGTCAGGAAAGTACACTCCTTGCCATGGATACAAATGTCAGGAAGGTACATTCCTTGCTATGGATACTAATATGTCAGGAAAGTACACTCCTTGCCATGGATACAAATGTCAGGAAGATACATTCCTTGCTATGGATACTAATATGTCAAGAAAGTACACTCCTTGCCATGGATACAAATGTCAGGAAGGTACATTCCTTGCCATGGATACTAATATGTCAGGAAAGTACACTCCTTGCCATGGATACTAATTTGTCAGGAAAGTACACTTAAAGAGACTCAATCTATAGGAAATTACGCTTTTAGATGTAGAAGCTCACGTTTTTAGACACAACTCATACGTCGTTAAGCTATGATTTATCAAATAAATTATTCTCTTGAAAAAAGGTGTACTGGTTTTGTGATGGGCCTTAAGGGGTTATTACCAATTTTATTCAAATCTAAGATCAGTCTCCCTGAAAAAATACGTTTAATAAAATACGTTATCTATTCAATGAATCGTGAACTAAACTATCAAATATGAAAACATCAGTTTGAAATTAATTCAGATGCATTACTTACATTTCAAATAAAGAAATATAATATTTATGGCCTACTGTTGTAACAGGCTGTTTCCACCAAATTATTATATTTAAGATTTATTTAAGAGATATCTTTCAAAGCTTTTATGGATTAAACATATTATTTTAAATTAGTACAAATCTTAGAGCTTATTAATATAAAAGTCAAGGGCTTTACTACTCTTGAAAAGAAATATAATTTTCAGTGCATTAAACGGAGCTATGGATAATTTAAAATTTTGTTTTCAAAAAATTTCTTATAGTGGTTTTAGGGAAAACAAATGTCGATAAATCTTTTTATCCTGAAGTTGTATAAAATTATACTATTAAAGTCCAATTAAAGAAATAATTTCAAAGTTTAATTTCAGATAATATTTTAGCTGCCCACAAATGCTTTAAATTTATATTTAAAGAAAACAAAAGATTTTCAAATAGTTCCAATACAGATGAAGGTACTTACTAAGGTTTTAGAATAATAATATAAATATCATTGTATTTTATACCTCCACTTTTGTAGTATTTACAATTTTAAAACTAAAGAGTCGACCTGGTGAAAGCTCGCTTTAGTCACCTTCCAGCTGGTCCAAGTCACAGGGTTTTTAGTAAAGCCTGGATTAAGTTCAGACGTTCTGTGAGTTTTGCGCAATTCTCTGGCTCAAGACTGGTTTTTAAGAGACTTTAACCACTTTTGTGGTTCCATATATAATAATACCACATTCACATTTAAAATAGTCGACAAAACCACAGTAAAAAACCTAATAGGTTTTAAAAATGATGTTAAAGAAAGGAATATATATCAGTTCAATATATTTAACATTTTATTATAAATTCTACAAATTGGGTGGTAGCACAAAAACCTTTTCTGCTAATTACAAACTGAATAAATATCAAATTCTCATTTGGGCATAAAAAGCTACCATATAGTCTATTTTCTTAATTTAAGTGGTCGTTAAAAATAGAAAGTAGCATTAGAGTACCAAAAAAAGTTACACTAACTTTTAGTCATATAGAAGACTCACAAAAATATTGTTTTCATTTAAAATTTATTTATTTAATATAGTTAATTTATGTAAATAAAATAATCAAAAATTACTTCTTTTCCTGACCATCCCCATATTTAGAGAAATGGGCTTGGGCTGAGTATGGTATAGTTCAAAGGATATATAGCTGCATTGGCTTGAAGTTTTAAAGTTGGAAACCATACGGTAAAAACTATCTCAGTGCAGCCAACCGGAATTTAAACCCCAAATTCTCCATCGCCGGTGAATCATACAAGACCGATGCTTTATTTTACGAGCCCACTGATGCGAGTTATAATGCCTAATAAGGTGACATCTTTATAAAATTGTTTGGATCTCTTACTTGTACAAATGTTATTGTTCGAGTGAGAAACAGGAGATATATATAGTTTGAATAGTATATAAATGAAAAAGTAATAAAATATTATCAAAAATCATTATCTTACAAACAATAAAGCAAAATAAATTAGTGTATTTTTGTTAGCAACGTAATTGTTCATCCAAACTTTGCATATATGAGACAGAGCTATGACTTATCCTTGTATTGAAGAACCTTTTTATAAATCTTATATAATGATGGTCTTATATTCAGAAAATACAGAAGCGGTCTTCATTTATCTTTCAAATATCGAGCTTGACATAATCTGTCATAAGTTAGAGTTGCGAAACGCATACATCTCTTGACGCATAAATGAAGAGAGTCTAACTTGTAGCGTTTTTGAATTCTCATAAAAGGTTCTTCAAATGTCGGATCTACTCTACTCACCCACCGGTGACCTGTCGCAGACCTCGTCAGTCTGATAGGCGAGAGAACAGACAGACAGACAGACGGTCTGCGCAAGTGACGTCACGCTGCCATTACCAAATTGCACCACTCACCTAGAATCAAGAGGAAACACAAGTTAGAACAAACCAAAAGGAAACGAGGTGAATGCTATGTGATATTTTGAAAAAAATATCTCGATAAAATCTACTACGAGAGATATTCTGAAGAAGAGGGAGATAAACTAAATATTTATCAAGCTAAGTATCACTTAGGTGTGCCGTCTAACGGTATGCTGAGACATGTTGCAGACGTCCAGAAGTCCTGCGTTATTTAAATAAGTGGCTTGTTATTTCAAAATATGCTACATACAAAAATGAATGAGAGAAATGTCTACATGCTCCTAATGGATTACATTTTACATTTTAAGTTGAATAATTTTTTTTTACATATCACGAATAGGTGAAGTTTCCTCATTCATTTTGACCAACGTTTCACATGAAATGTCACAGCTTTGAGATCAAATTAAACGGCAAAAAAAAAATATATACGTGGCTTTACTCAAACAAATAAAGTATAATTTTTAGAGGATCTCAAAATAGTATCCTAAGATCATTGAAGACTGTTTAGTTGTTTTAAATCTTAGGAATTAACTTTCTAGTAAAAAATACGGCATTATGAGGTTATTCCACTATTAAGGAGGTGACGCACATAAAGGAAAATCTTATTTTATTAAAACATTTTTTAAAACTCCACAAGATGGTGTACTACTGAAATGCAATCATATATAAGCTTAGTTTTTAAAAAAAATGTGTTTTTCTCCTACCACATCTTACGACTCATCCAAACTACCCTAAATGTTATCCAAAGCTATCGATTATTAATGAGTGACTCAAAGGAAATGTACAAGCATTTTCCTGGAGGGAAATTGGGAATTCTTTTATGAAAACCAACCTCAGTTCACATAGCCGAGATTAAAACCCCTGATCAACCCAGCGCCATTAAACCAAACTAGACGAGGATTGCGTGTTTCCACTTATACAGGTAACCTCACAATTCACATTTTTGTTAGTGAGATCTAACACTTTTATCTACATAGTTTTCCAAATAGATTAAATGATATAGACTAAAAGATTGCTCTAAAAACTTAGCAATGCAACTATTAATAAACTTAGTTTTATATTTAAAAAAAATTGTGTGGTGGATACCATATTTAATTTTAGAAGAGTGAGGAGACAAACCTCAATTCAAAAGGGAGCTAGATTTGGAAAATATTATAAAAATAAAACAATAGTTAGAAGATATTAAACGCTTGCGATATTCTATATGTGCAAATTCAATAGAAATTTAACACTATTTTAGTGTTTAGAAAAGTACATATAATTCTAAAACCTGTTTATTCTTTGAAAATCTCAATACGAGAGAATAGAGATTGGGGTAAAGGGTTGGCGGGGGTTAGGGGGGGTTTATGGCTTACCCATTCATTACTCTTGAAAATGTGACAGTGGGTGGGCGCGTCTCCCGTCCCACTTTCAAAACGAACCGTCAGACGGTGCTGAGAATGACATCATTCTTTTAGACAGCCTTACAAATATGAAAAACCAGAGATTCACTTTGGGAAATATGGAACAGTTTTTAATAGCTTTACTTTGGAAATTTAATATCAAGCTTAAAGGTTAGGTGGAAGAGATCTCGAGCTACGTTCTGAATGCTGATATTTTTTATAAAAAAAACTGTTTTGTCCAAAATAAATAAAATATGGCTTCAGATGCTATTTTTAACTAAATTATCTACATATAGTAATATTAAAATTTCTTGAATCTATCATTAGCATCACTCCAATTAGCAGAACTTTTTAAATAAAGAACGAAAAGTTCCCCTCACATCCCGCAATGCTAATGATGACAAATATTTAAGAACTGTAGAAATTGCATTATGTAGAAAATTAAACTAAGCACACTTTATAAAGTAATATTTTATTTATTTTGTTATTAAAACTACCAAAATACGTACTTAAAATTGTGTATCCTTCTACCTGACCTTTTGATTTTTCGATCCTAGAAAAATATGCCTAGTTTTTTAGTTTGTAAAAATCATAGAGTTTGTATTTATTAGGACTCAATTATTGCTCAGTTAATATTTTAAAATAGTATATAATCATGTAGAATTCATTTTTTTAATTTCTGATTTTTTTGTGTGTTCATATATGTTTTGATATTTTTTACTGACATCTCAAATAAACTCTCCCAATTAAGTTGATATTCACGTTTTAAATGTTATATGGAGTTTTGATGTTTCCATTGGAGCTGTGGCACTTGTTTATGACAACATGTTCCAGTCAAACCTGGATTGGAAGTCAAGGTGAGTTAAGGTGGATATAAATCTGTGAACGAATCTGGTAATTAAGGTCGACTGATATTCACCCTGAGCTTTTGGGTAGTTTTAGAAACAATCTGGAGATAATTTGTTAATTATAATAAAACAAGGACCATTGACTGACTAGGAAGAATTGCTTGGCATTTTACCACGTATAAATACTTTAAATCACTAACAAAACAGTTTAATGTAAATAAAATACCAAGAATAAAAATTTATGAAAATAATTTAATCTGGTTGATGTTTATCAACGACTGAGCTGCATTAAAGTATGTGGCTAGTTAAAAAAAATGATAAATTTGTGTTTTAGTCAAATTAAATTTGAAAATTAAACTCATCAGCTGAAACCAGTCATTTTTGTAATTATTTTAGCAACTGATTACTAAACAACGAAACCCGCTAACTAATTAAAAGTGGGTGCAAAAACTGAATTTTAATTCATTTTGACCCTAAGTATTGATGCCTTTGTTTAAGTATTTATTAGATACTTATTAATTTGACTTCAAGTTTTCTTTCTTGATGTGACTTATAGTCAAAATTACTAAAACGTGCCATTTCTAGATTTAATTTGTTACTACTCATCTTACTACCCATTCAGATTTACAGGGAATGTATTCTTATGATATAGGGATATGGAAGTTAGAGTTTAAAGTAAAAGTACCAATACTAACGTGGAGGGAGAGTGGTAAAACCTGGTAAAAATACATCTGAAGAGGATAAAAAAAAACCAAACTTGTTTCGGCAAGCTAGATCATACAAGATTAGCTAATGTTCTCACGTATGTGGGTCTCTAGATCGTTTTAACTCTGCCCTAATTAATAAAATATTGTTATAAATTAACCATCTTTAAAACAAAATTTTTTAATAATTTATTTAAAAGAATAATTTCTGTAGGAAAGTTAATTAATGAAGTTACTTTCTCTACAGGAGACCTGAAAATGTGTGAGTTTATTAAATATTAAACAAAATTAAATAACTCTCATGAGAATATATAAATAGTAATTGAACTGTTTTTTTCCGTTGTATTAAAAATAAACAAAACTAATAACGTTCAGAAAAAGGATGTAAAAACCCATGGTCGAGGTAAAATAAGAACAAAGAGATGTAATAAATTGTTTGTGACATCTCTCCTCTCCCAGAACTGCGGGGATAAAAAACAACAAACAGATCCCTCATCGTTCTTTTCAACTGGAGAGGAAAGAGGTCACTCTCAGTGTCAGGAACAGTTCACTCCACATGACCTTAACCGAGTAGATTTTTTTTATTTGTTGAAAAAACAACTAATTATTGCTAATGGATAGTGTGCTTTTAACAGAAGCAGAAGTGTTATGAATGTCGTATTGTCAATACAACCAAACAAATATTTGATCTAGTTTACGGATCTACTAGAACTGTTTCTTTCGATAGTTTATTTTGCATTGTATAGTAGTTTAAAGGGTCTATTTTTTTAAATAAGTTATAGCACCTAATCGATGGTACATTTGTAAATACCGAGTTAAGTATGGGGTAAACGATTAATGAACGGTGTGGTTTTAGTGTGATGATCTTATAGATCAATTAATTCAAAATGAAATGCAGGTCAAATATAGATAACACACAATATATGTCCATAAAGTATAACATATATTAGTAGTGTGGTTTTATGTGTCAATTAATTTAAAATGTAATCATGTATAGCACATATTACAACAACATATTATTATAAAGTATAAAATGTACGCGTATTTTAAATCGTAGAAATTGTGCATATTACATAGACACATAATATTTGTTGGTAAAGTATAACATGTTTTTCAACAACTATTTCAAATATTGATTGTACATAGACACACTATATATTTATAAATTATAGTAATTATGTATGAGTACGATAATTTTGTTTCATATGACAATCATTTAAATTGTAAATTAAATTGTACATAGACAAATAATCAATGTACTGTACATAAGTAATACAATGTACACTGTTTTTAAAGTTTTTAATGACAACAATTGTTGACCAAAATAAATCAAATATTGCTTCAGTACAAACATATAATTTAATTTTCTTCACATGTTGACCTCAATTTTTTTTTATATCTGTCAAGGGTGATCTGAAATTTAATGACAAAATTTCATCTTCTTTTAAAAGTTTGTCAAACAATGCCACCACGCTCATGACAGATATTCAGGAACTGTTGATAACATCATGTGAAGAAAATTAAACTCCGTGCTTGTACTGGAGAAATATTTTATTTATTTTGGCCAAAAAGATGTTTGCCATAAAAACTGCAGAAACACTGGTTTTGTCTCGCGTCCCGTTCCACCCCAACTATGTCACAATGCAATAAGTGTAATATCAGCCGAAGTGGTCCAATGTACAATGACACCAACACGTCTGGTCTGGTTTACTGGTGGAAAGATAGTATGAATTCCATTCGATTGTACTTAGTTGGTTTAGCTTAAGTTGTTTTACACTCTTCCTCCACTCAAATAGAGGTACTATATGTATAATTCCTAATCTCCTCCTCCCTATCTTTTTTTATTAGTGCCTGGATCACGATAAACTTAACGTTCACATAAAGTCATGTTTACTTAACGTAGATAAACTAGTGTGTGATCAGTTTGATCTGGATTCACTAAACGTAGCATAACATAGCAACTCGAACAAAAGAGAGAATATGAATTTTTACCGTCTAGAAATAAATTTATCACTAAAATAGAACTCTAGAAGATAGGCATGAGTAGGCTTCGTGTACTTGCAATAAAAGCTTACTGGAACTATAAAATAAAGTCTAGGTAGAGGCCATGTCACTATAGTGTTCACAAGATACGGACAAACAAACTTTTTCTATAGAAGTCGTCTGCATACCAAACTATGTAAACAAATTAAGTACTAATTGACGCTGTTCGCAATATGATTTGCTATCAGGAACACGTGGTACACTTCAATTAACGTCCACGTAACGTAACGTGAAATATTTCCCCCTGGACAGTTCTAAGGTTGAGTGAACGTTAATTTAACTACACCGTGATGAATCAAATAGCTGAAGCTATTATTTATGCTTTTTAGTGGGGAGTTCTCCATCTAGATATTATATTCTCAAAATTAAAAAATTACACCTGGACATGGGAATCGAACCCGGGACCTTTGGTTTAAAACGCCAATGCTCCCACCACTGAGCTATCCAGGAATCGTCCCGTGTCCAGGCTCATTCCTCACCCATATTTTAAGGCAGAGTCTATGATGGACGAACGGAAATCAGCGGCTACAAATAAAATATGAGTGAAGAATGACCCTGGGCATGGGACGATTCCTGGATAACTCAGTGGTTAGAGCAATGGCGTACTAAGCCAAAGGTCCTGGAATCGATTCACGTGTCCAGGTGTCATTTTTCAATTTTTAGAATATGACACACCGTGATGGCTTCCATTTAAAAAGACAAGAAGAACCCTAACGTTACATTAACGTTAAGTTTATCGTGAGCCCGATTTTCACATTAGATTATCAAGGAAGGGTGTTTAGATGATCATCCAAAGATAATAATAATAATAATAATAATAATAATAATAATAATAATAATAATAATAATAATAATAATAATGTAAATATATGAAAGTTTCTTAATATAACCCGAAAAACTGAGACTCATGCCAGAGATTAGTTAAAATAATTAATAAGATCTACCTTTAAGTCCCTTGGCCCTGTCGAGTGCAAGTCTAAAGCCTATTTTGTGGGATGGTGAGTGGGAGGGTGAGAGGAGTGGCGTGGCTTCACAACTGACCAAAGTATCCTTCCGCACCAACAAGAACAGATTGATCACGGAAACAGTAGAGGGCGCTAGATACCAGACAGGTCTTGAGGAAAAAAATCATACGTTTGGAAAAATCAGTTTTCTCGAAAACGAGTGAAATTTTTATGTTAATATTTTCAACACCTCTTCTAAGATAATGTATCGATGTTTATTAGGTGTTACATTTTCTTATTTTTTGTTATGCAGCTGGCAGTTTTATATTGAAAAATGTCAAAATTATTGATATTTAATCACTGTTAAAATTATATAGGAGGTGTGTATATAAAAAGTATAACTTAATCAGCATGCTTATATTCTTTAAAAAACCGTTTCCAAAAAGAAAATTGCAAAACAATAAAAAATCTTAAAGATAACTTTTTGTTTCCATGGCTCTGCACTTCCACGCCAAATGAAAAGGGTCAATCGCCTTAAGGAAAAACAATCTATATTAGTATTTTTTTTAATTAAAACTTTCGGTTGAGAACGTTCAAGAGAGAATATTTTTAAGGTGCGGAATGGGATACTGGGAGATAGCTCCAACAATGACGTGTCGGTCGAAAATTACTCGTGAGATTTCAATAAATGAATAATCAATAAATGGAGAGTAATATAATTATCTATCAAAGGGTGATTTAAAATTTAAGAAATAGAAATCTAGCCATAATTTTTTTATCAACTTAAGTAAGAGTTAATTTTTTCAACAATTTTTAGCCGAGTAAAGCATTTTATTTATAAACTTTTAATACCGAAGTACTATTTTCTTTTAAACAAAATTTAATCATTTTATTTACCACGAATAAGGGTTTCTATAATTAATAATGTATTAATTGGGTTTCTTTATACTATAACGTTAGAGCTTTCAAAGGAGAAATTATCAAAAATGAATTCAATATCATTATTTATAATAAGTACAAAAATATTGTACAAACATTGATACACATGCGTTTGTGTGTGTGTGTGTGTGTGTCTCTGTTTTGTCTCCGTTTGTTATTTAGGGTAGAGCACACTCATTTTTTTTTCCATGCGCTCACATTAAAAGAGTATCTTTATGATATGATGATATTTTCCATAGATGACTTGGTGGTCTAGTGGTAAGGTGTTACACTTCTGTGCTGGGGGTCCGGTTTTCAATCCTCGGTCCCAGCACAGATTTATCTGATTGCCAAACCCTTCCCTCACCGCTGACAAGACATGTATCGATCACAACTTGTGAATGTGTGGAATGCCAGGCCTCCTCCGTGGTTTGGATCCCACGTTAAACTGTAGGTCCTCCAGTTCATCTCACAATCACCCTACCATTGCACACTAGCGTAAGTGTGTACAACCCGAATGGGTAGTAAGACGCGTTGATAATAATGATATTTTCTATAAATACAAAATATCAAGAAAATTAGCAAAACCATACATTTGATTTTTTAGATAATGGGTTTTTCCACTGTCATTAATAATATTAATGACAGTGGAACACTTATCCTAGCTTAATTAGGAAAAAACACCATTTACATACTCCAGATTTTCGTTTTACATATTATGTAAAACGAAAATCTGGAGTATGTAAATGGTGTTTTTTCCTAATTAAGCTAGGATAAGTCACTGATAGCGAACCCATTAGCTCCTAAAAGCGAACTAATTAAAATATATGGAAGAAATAACTTATAAAACCAAATTTCATTCTATAGATATTTACAGTTTATGTATGTGTGTGCTGTAACCACATTTATTACTTAGGGATACATCAAACCTATTTTCTGAACAAGACCATACATTTCGCTCCGTCTAGTACTATTTACATCTCACGTGAGTTATTGCCGTGGTGTGTCAAATATTATATCCCATCAGTAGACATAATGGAACTCTATTATTTTATATCATAAGCCTAGGCCAGAAAATAAAGAAACTAAATATAAAGTATGTCGATTTATATTCTAGATTCTAGTATTGTGCTTCCAAGGTACCCCACTTGAAGCACTTTATTATAGTGTTATAACTTATAAACGTCATAAACTAAACTCGTAAACTGATACATTATAGTAAGGTAAACAATTAAATTGCCAAAATTATCAGTATTTTAGAGACTAGAGCTGTTAATTAATTAATATATAGTAGTTATTTTAACAATCTAACTTTGGGACACGTAGCTATTAATTGAGTTATTCAGTTTATTTTTTTCTTGTGGCAAATACATTTCTCCCATTTTCTCCAATGAGTGGAAAGGAAACATTACTCTGCAGTAATTTTAACCACAATCATAAGAGTTTGGTTTAGAAATATTAAGTTATTTAAAAACCTGGATAGTTTAGTTGGTGGATCAAAGATGTGCAGGATAAACTGAGAATGGCTCAACTATAAGTCCAGATTATTTTTTAAAATATATAAATTAAGGTTGTAAAAATAATATTTACCTGATCTCACTACTCATGCAGATAATTTACATATATTTATAACGTTAGCATGGATAGGAATAATTTAGACAAAATATGCCAACGTTTTCGGGAAGAGATAGTGGGAAACCATCAATGAAATAAAATAGCCTTAGTACACCCAGTAAGGATTCCAACCCAGATCTCCCAAACACCAGAAAGCAAATATAATCAACAATAGAAATTTATACCGAGTGTTCAAACTTGTGGGTCTGAGCTCATAAAACATTTTTATGGTGGGAATGTGGGGACGCAAGAATAGATTATGGTCTTTGGAGTTTTAATGTCAAAACATATTTTTGGTATAAAGAAATCAAATATTGTTTTAGTACAGAGTTACATTTTCTTCACATATTGAACTCAATAATTCTTAAATATCTGTTAAGGGCGTTCTGGAATTTATTTACAACTCTTTATTTTAAAATCTTGTCACCATTCTAGTGCCGCTATACTCACTACAGATATTCAACAACTGTGGATATCACCATTTGAAGAAGATTTAACTCTTATGTTTGTATAGAAGCAATATTTTATTTATTTTGGCCAAAAAAAGTTTTGTTATAAAATGTGCAAAAATATTAGGTTTTTTTCACGTTCCTTACAACCTCATCTTAAGAATAATAATTACTTATATACCAGAAAAATATTTAGGTTTTCTCATGTTCCTTACAACCTCACCTTAAGAATAATAATTACTTATATACCAGAAATAAATTAGTTTTTTTCTTTAGCTTTGATGAATAGTTTATTATGTACACCTAATAATTTTAGAAAGTCTATAGGAAACCAATTTAATGTTATATTCTAAATGGTGCAGCAAGGCAAAAAATTGTGCGAATACGTAAATTCCGTTTACCATGAAATATAGCGGTCTTACCTTGACAAATTATACTATGGAGAAGCTTCTAATATAGACACATAGTGTGGTCAGTCAAGGTAGGACTTCTAGCTTTCAGGGGGAACGGAGTGTACTGTACATTCACATCCTCGAGGTTAGAAACCAAACTTCAATTTCCGGTTGTCCAGCCAATATTCTCTCTCTCCTTCCGTAGATACTTTTTATCTGTTATTGACTTGGAAATATGTATTTATATTTTACTTTACATTGCATATAGATTTAAGAGTTATTCTACTCGTCAATAATTGCATCTCCATATATTAATTCCAACATTTTCTGAACTTACCCACTTCAGTGTCTAAATGGGATAAGTCGCTACTCTCATGTTAAACTGACCTTCTGATGGTGGGAAGATCGGGGTTCGAATCCCGGTCAGAATTATTATGTAGGGATGTTTTTACTTAATTGTTTCCCACTCCCCTTCCATGCAAATGTCGGTAAATTACCTCTAAAACTCTTCTTTACTCAGCCCTACCCCATTAAACTAATTCACATATGCGTATAATCTGGTAAGACAAAATATAAACTCCGTATTTTTCGTGAATAAATAATACCGCATCTTCCAATATGTTTTCCTTTTTTTTAACCACCGAATTTTACTACCTGTTTGGGTTATATGCTTGTGAAATAATTACAATAATTACAATAATGGTGTTAGGGATTAGATGGAAAGGCTATATTTAGAGGAAGTGCACTCAGATCTGTGTTGAGGAAGAGTGGAAAACTTTTTTTTAAAATCACAATCAGTACACCCGACCTAGTATCGAATCTCGATCTCCCTATCATCGGCAGCAAGAGTAGTGCCTTAAGAGTATGAGGCAACCGAAGCAGGTCCTTCCAATATGGGTGACGCGGAGATTGGATTTCGATTCCCAGTCAGGAGTACTGAGAATTTTTTTTTCTAAACGGTTTCCCACTCTCCATAAATGCAAATGATGGTATATTTCCTTAAATGTTTTACCTTCCCCAAACCTATGTCATTAGCGCATAGCCCTAATGGACACAAAACACGGTGGAAGAAAATGAATATAATGTAAAGACGCAACCACTCCTCCATAATAACTTGATCATTCCCGTAAATTACTTACAGTTAAGTTTGTAGAGTTATTTACTTACAATTAGTGTTAAGAACAAAATACTTAGAATTTTGTGTAATGATTTTTGTTTTTTTCATTTTCAAGTGTTACAACAGTTCAAGTTTTAATGCATAAAAAGTGTGTGGGATGTTGGGTGGGATTTAGAGTGTGAGGGAATAGGTTTGGGTGACATAGTATTTTATGGAGTCATCGTGTCTTGATTCCCGCACGGGTTACACGTAAACATAAACTTGCGTGATATAATCATAAATGTTAAGATTAGAAGAAATGTACCCACGTTTGCGTGAAGTGAGAGTGGTATTACATTTGGGGAGATAACCTCAATACACCAGTCAAGGATTTGAACCCTGATCTCCTTATCACCAGAAAACCAGAACAAATGATACTAACGCCTTTGTCTAGGTGGCCTCAAATAGGGACTCCATCCTGATCATTTTAGGGAGAT
This sequence comes from Timema genevievae, assembly GCA_902155825.1. NCBI lineage: Eukaryota > Metazoa > Arthropoda > Insecta > Phasmatodea > Timematidae > Timema > Timema genevievae. The sequence continues at coordinate 202,655 of CABFWO010000302.1, read as the reverse complement.
TTTATATCTATGGCACTAGTTTTGTAGTCTTATCAGTCCATTCAATAAGCGTCTGCCATGCTTATATATGTGTATACATGCAATATATATTAACTATATATTTATTTATACAGTAAATATTTATATATATAGGCCTTATATATACAAACCATATATTTTATTTTGCCAAGAATTCGGATAAGTTTTTGAATCTTCTTCAAAAATGCATTTTTCATCCAAAATTTAATATAGCCTATTTTTATTTTCTTCCCGTTCCCTAAACAAATACTATCTTCCAACAAATGTGAAAGAGGCAAATCATTTCAGTCGGTAAATTAGTGATTGAAACCGATAACATTTCTAAATATAAAAAATTCCTAAAATTATTTTTTATAAATAATATTCAAATCACGCATTGCTGAGCATGCTAGTAAGTGCGAAACTCATATAGTTTGGTTCACCAATGATGGGGAGGTCAGGGTGTGAGTTTTCTATGGGTACTTTCACAACAGACAATACTGTTGATGACAGGGAGATTGGGGATCGAATCCTGGTTGGGTGTACTGAGGGTCATTTTTCCTAAATGGTTTTTTACACTCTTTGCGAATTGCTGGTACACTTCCTCTAAATTCAACCTTACTCATTCCTAACTAATTAGCGTGATTAGTAGATAGGAGTATAATCTGAACGGATAGTAGGAAACAGTGTAAAAAGATATGTTTTTACGTTTGTCATTTTATCCACCATTTTTACTTTTGATAGATAATATCAATATTGAGTGAATAATAACATTCTAATAATATAGAAAAGTGTTATAAGCATTGATCTAACAGAAAGTTTATATTTTCTAAGTTGTCTTCTAAACCAGGCTCTAATTATATATATAGACACTAAATTATGTGAAAGTTCTCTGAAATAGTTTTTACACTTAATATCATCCCTGAGAAAATTTATATATTCTCTCAGGGATAATGTTAAGGGTAAATACTATTTTAGAGAGCTTTGACATAGCTAAGAGCCTCATTAGGGATCAATCATAAACAAGGTTATAATTAATAGATTGTCCTAATGTGATACTTTGTTCTAAAGGATGATAATTTGATCTCGATCGGCCGCATTGGAGCCTGCGTCGTTTGACACGCAATGTTAAGCTCGTTTAGTCCGATTTGAGGGTTGACGGGTAAGGCCGCACCTATATTGGATCTGTATTTCTCCCGATCCGATGTAGGGCGATTATGTGATCCGATGTCGTCCGTCGTGCCTACAATGGCCTCAGTTACACCCGATCGGGAAGCAGTTGCAGTGGTGTTGTGGGGGGTACCATGAGAGACTCTGGGTTTGATTGTTTGTGTTGGCTTCTGCTAGAGAAGAACGTTCTCCTTAATAAGAGACGTAGAAAAAATATATGGGTGCATCAATTTAATGAAGATAGATCTACAGGGGAGTTTTATAAAACTTGCCAACCTTTACCAAATTACCCGGATGAATTCAAGGACTACCACTGTATGACTATAGAAACTTTTGACTATATTCTTGAAGGCATATAATACGACGTAACTGGCCAATCTAACTTCAGGGTATGCATCAGCCCTGAAGAAAAACTTACTATCACGATACGGTAAGTGAATAAAATTAACCTTTATTTATAGACAATTTTCACAGTAATATTAGGTATTATTAATTATTTAAATAAGTAACTGTTAATAATTACCTGCGTACGAGCTAAAAATTGTAATGAAAAAATTGTTTGCTTCAAAACTGAATTAGTACCTGAATGTAATATCTGCAGTTTAGGTGTTTAAAAAAGGAACCCAGTGGGAAATAAACGTTTATTATACATTAAGGTATACAAACAGCAAACAGAAATAGGAAATTAGGAATGAAAATTTAAAAAAAAGTAATTCGTTGTGTCAAATTGCAAATAAATAAAACGTCACATGTCCAGTATTGAGTAATCGTCCAATCCGAGCTCCAAGTTGCCATGTTGTTGGGAAGCTTGTAGCACAGGCTGAGACGCTTGATTTACACAGGCAAAGGAAGGTGATTGTTGTGAATTATCAGATGCACCTGGTGATAGATAAGGTGACGATTGTAATGACGACAAACGAGAACCAGTAGGTGATGGTATGACTCCTGACGATCTCACTTCATTAACGAAATTGTGTGCTTCGAATGCTTCAGTGACGTCCCCCAAGATTTTCATTCGGAGTTTCATTTTCTACAATTGAGTGAGTTGTTTTACAGTTGTCAGTAAGCTTATGAAGACTGAATAGTCCTCATCATCTTAGTATTTATGAATTTTTCGAGAAACGTATTGTTCAATTAGGTCGATCTTCCTTTTTTCAATTTTAAGTGCCTGTGAATCGTAGTCAATTTTTTCTTATGACGTTTTGGTTCATTTTTCTGAGGTTTGACAAATGAAGTGGATGCCTCTGATTCTGCATCATTTGCATTTTCTTCATCTGCCGTGGCAGGGCTTCGGTCACGTGGAGAAGGTTCATTTTCTTTTACTGTGACAGGCAAATTTACTGAGCTGTCTCTGGGTGTCATAATGTCCTTCAAAAACAGCAAGTTGTTGAAATAAGGCAATTTATCAGGAGCAGACGCTCCTTGACTGCTCTTGGTTTAATGCTGTAATTCATATTTTCTTCTTAATGTGTCTCTGAGGTTTTCCCACGTTTTACGAGCCTATTCACCTGAAAAAAAACACAAGTATGGCACAGACCTCACAATAATTGTCTTTGATACATAACTTGAAAGTACATAATATCACTACGAGACCGTACCCTCATCCTGTGGTTAATATTACGATTTGTTTTTTCTGTTGTAAGTTCTTGGCGACGGGTATGTAATTTCGGTCCCTGGGTCTAACGTTTCAAATGAATGATTTCACAGGAGGACAATGTGTCTCGTCAGTTGTGGATGCGATATGGAAAAATGTATATCAGCGACACCTACCTGTTCCTGATCAGAAACAAAATTTGAAGAAATAGTGGTGGGATTCCAAGAGCAGTGGAATTTTATTCATGCCGTTGGATGTATTGATGGTAAGCACATCTGAATTAAATCTCCAAAACAATGTGGAACTGCGTATTTTAAATACAAAAAGTTTTTTTCGATAGTGCTAAAAGCTTTTGTGGACTAGCGCTGTCGATTTATTTTTGTGAATGTGGGAAGTTATGTAAAACAGAGTGACGTAGGAGCTTTTTCCGCTTCTACTTTGTCTCCATTCTTGGAGAAATGTCATGCTACTTTACCGCAACCTTCACCTGTCGAAGGAATTGTTACAGATATGCCGTTTGTCATACTTGGAAACAATGCATACCCTTTGAAAACTTATCTAATGAAACCTTACTCCAAACGACCTCTCTCGCATGAAGATAAAGTTTTCAACTACAGGCTATCAAGGACTAGAAGATGCGTAGACTTTGCCTTCGGTATTATGTCTTCCAAGTGGCGTTTACTGGGAAAATGTATAGAAACCGAAATTGACAAAGCAGAGAGCATAATGAAATATATCTGCCTACTCACAACATAATTAATGGCCGCGATGGCGGTGACTTCTTCAGCTCCACGAAATCACAAGATTGTTTGATCGAATCACCACTTCAACAAAGTAGTTCATCAAGAACGTTCAACAGGCCGTCATAGCAGGCTCAAATCATCAAAGACACTTTCAAATCATATTTCAGTGGAATCGGTGCAGTTCCGTGGCAAAACGAACGCGTCCAGTAACAATTAATAATTATGATTAATTCTTAACTATTAAATACTAATTTTTTTTGTTATAATTAATGCAATTTCAATTTGTAGTGATTTGTAGTATTATGTAGTAATTTGAAATCCAGCATTAAAAAACATTGTAATACCTATTTACCTTTTATAGTAAAAATTAATAATTATTATGGCTTTTCAACTATTAAATACTAATTTTTAAAATGTTATAATTAATGAAATTGCAATTTGTAGTAATTTTTAGTCACATGTAGTAATTTGAAATCCAGCATTAAAAAACATGTTAATACATATTTACCTCCTACTAATAGTTGCTCACAAATAGACTCCCACAGTTTAGGTTTAATGTCCCGGTTATGGTAGGCTTTGTTCCTCTAGTCCCACAGGCGCAACTCATTTCCTCACAAGATCCATCAACAACGCTCTGTCAATTTTCCCCGTCATTATGTGCAGTTGGGATGAGATATCGGACTAGCAACAAACGTGTTTGATCGGGCAACCCATCGGTCCGTGCTCGGACATCATTGTTTATTGTAGTATCGGGCTTCCCCTTCCAATGTAGGTAGCTACATTATATCTTGGTGTGTTTGTCTTCCGATGTCGTCCGAAGGTCACCCTACATCGGATCGGGAGAAATACGGATCCAATATAGGTGCATCTTAAGTATGAGTTTGAATCCTGATCAAGAATACTAAATGTGGTTTACTAAATGTTTCTCACGCTCATTATCCACGCAAATGGGGATACACCTGCCTTAAATATAACTTTCTCTTCCCTACCTAAACAGTGTAGTTAAATGAAGATAGCTCGATCGGGTACTCAGACGCGGTTTGAAAAAACTCAATAAAACCAAAAACAACTGCGTTTACTTTTATTTTAGGAAAATGCAATTTATTTTGGTTATTAAATATTTATTTGGTGGATATAAAAGTTACTAAAGCAATTTTAACATATGTATACTTAAATTCATGTGAACTGCAACCCACACTTTTAGTAAACATCTCATAATATATGTAATAAAACTTGAAGAGCTGTGAATGAACCGGATATGTATTTTTTACATGAGATAAATACGATTTTTATACTGTCCCCACGTTGAAAAATATTTTATATGAACATAAAATAGGCCACGATAAGCTCTAACTGCCCAACCCTGTGATTGGGTGGTATTTATGACGTACTAAAATATGAGACTAGCCTTAAAGTAAGATGTTATATGAGTTAAGTGCCCCGGGTTCAATTCCCGGCATGACCAAAAAATGTATCAATGGGGCGATATGGGTTTATCCTTTCACAGTGATGACTAGATGCTGAGTCTGTTCTAGATTTAAGTTAGTTTTTAAGTTGTTTGCTGATACAATCAGTCGATTCAGATTGTGCATGTTAAAACTTAATTTTTTTATTTTACTTATCAATATTGATTGCAAGGTTTTTTTAGCACTGCGTTATACTACCCGTTTGAATTATACCCATATGAACTAATTGCGTTAGCGTTCTAGGGATGAGTAAGAATAAATTAAGAGGAAGTCTACTCGTATTCGCGTGGAGAGAGGGTGGAAGTTAATTTAGGAAAACAACTTTGTCAGTACACCCGAACGGGATTGAACCTAGATATCCATGTCATCGGCAGTTGCGAGTGTTGTGAGAGTGACGCGTTAGACCATGCGGCCACTGAAGTGGGTACTTTATACTAAAATGTTTTCAATGTTGACTGCAAAATATTAAGTTTATATTCTATAAATGTTTCTTCCTACCAGAATTCTCCATCTGAAACAGCTAGAAAAGTTTCTATATCTACTCTCACACATATTCATAATTAAGTCCAGTCAATTGTTTTAGTCACTTTTAGATATTTACAATACAATAGTTTTTTAAACTTTTTGAAACTTATCTGGGGTATTTAACGTGGACTTTTTGAACCAACAAATTATATCAGCACATGGCCTATAAACTAATATCTATAACAGACAACCCTTAAAGCCCCCTGACGTTAATTCAACACTGCGAACGTGAAAACCCACATTTCACCAATAATAAGTGTTTCGGCCATGTCAGAAATCGAGCCCTGGACCATTAGATCAGTAAACAGACAAACTACAGACTGAGCTAAGTCGTCGGACATTAATATAGTTAGATGTGATCAATGTTGGTATGTTTGCATTTTTTTAAATGGTTTTCTTATGAAAATTGGTATGAACCATTATTTTTCCATCCTTATTACACTCTAATATAAAAGTATTTTTATATATTTGTGATAAACGTACCAATTAAACGAATATGTGTCAAAAGAAACGAATCCTCATATGAACTCAATCGTAAATACACCCTGTTCCATTTGTATAAACACTAAAGTGTTAAGACACATCAAATGAAAACCAACCATATGCCGCGGGATATATTCACACCTATTGCCTCAAACACGATACTTCCCCATCTTCCCATAAAGTGGGTTATGACGCAAAAGGTCTACCATTATGTGAATATAGCCACTAGCCATCCCAATACAGAAACGCTCGAATATACTACGATACGAGGAAACACATATTATGTCCCTTATGTAGCAGGAAATGAGATTTGTGTTTCCTAGCACACACAAGATTCAAATACTGACGGTGTGAACTCTCTTTCCGCTTCGAGGCAGAAATATCACTTTTGGTGAAGAACTTCTCTAGATTGGTTTTCAAATAAATGTTTATGAAAAAAAACAAAAGAAGTATTGATACAAATATACAATATATGATTTAATATTTAGAATCAGATCATTTTCAATGATGTTTCATGATAAATGTCGCGGTTCTATGATCAAAGAAAATGATCACTAATATAAATCTTGAATTCCTCAAAAAGTTACATTATTATATTCTCGCTATCTTACAGGTAGAGAAAGTTTTCTGATCGTCAAAAAAAATCTTACTCAAGATTTTGATGAATCTTGACGTTTAATGACCCCCCGAATCCAAAAAAGTGGTTTTTGAATTTCCGTCTGTCTGTCTATACCTCCGACTAGAGCCTAAACTATTTTACCGATCGGGCTAAAACTTGGTATCTAGGGTTTTTATAGGGTTACTTTGAGGAATTTTTGAAATTGGATATCTAACCCTAAAATTAAGGGTAGTTTAATGAGGGGCAAAAAGAGAAAAAGTTAATTTTCTCAAAATTGGCTTTTAAACGATTTTGTTTAAATTTCATTTCAAAACGTTTATAAATATTCCAAACAAAATGGCTACTCTCAATATTTCGGTAAAATGACTTTAAGGGCTACAGTCTGAAGCGTTAATTATCATTTTTTATCATATCTACAAAACAATTTGAGATATGAATTTACTTATCATTGCAAATATGTATATCTATTTATAATACAAATATTTTAATCGGATCATATATTTATAAAACCAATAACTTTCAAGCTATAGGCAAATATATATATTTTTTAACTTTTCGAAAATTGAAGGTAAAGTATTGCGAACTTAAAAAAAATCTAACCTGAAATGTTGATGGGTGTCAACGTCTCATGACCCCCCGAGCCCTAAAAAGTGGTCTTTGCAATGCCATCTGTTTGTGTGTCTTTTTAACCTCAAAATTAATAGTTGTTTAATAAAAAGAGAAAAAAAATTGTTTTTCTGAAAATTGGCTCTAACGATTTTAATTAAAATTCGTATCCAGGCGTTGATTAAGATTATAAATAATGTGGCTATTTTCATTTTTCCATAAAAAAATTTTGAAGGTACTTTAGAGAGGCGGAAATTTTCGTATCTCCGCAACCATTTGAGAAACTAAACAACTTATCATCGCTAAACTGTAGTACTATTAAAAATAAAAAACTTTTATATGAAATATATTTTTATAAAACTAACAGTTTCTGAGATATTGGCAAATATATTAATACAATTTTGTGAGCTTTAGTTTTAAAGATATACTAATTAGGTTTTCACGCAATAATTCTACAATGCCCTAGAGTAATTAAATATAGCCTAAGTAAGTTTCTCAAAAAGTTTATGTTATTTTTCCTTAAACATCTTAGAAGAAATGTTTGTATAACAATGATCAATCTCCATTTTAAACTCAATAGTCAATATTTACATTTTTTATTGGTTAAAATTTATAAATGAGGAATTTATTAGCAATGCGATGAACTGAAGATGTGCAACAGCTAATAATATGTCAAAAATTTTAACCGGAAGTCGAAATTTAATACGAAGTGTGCACCCTTGTGGACCCAATATTGATCTTTTTTATTGGTCCAAACATACAAGTGAGGATATTAATTCTTTAAAAATAAAATTATAAAATTTAAAACGGGGACTAAAAAAAGGTTTTACATTAGTATAGTGCAATTTAGGCTTGGGTTTGCTAGTGTATATTATTTAGTTTCACATATGTTACGAGTTTTGAGTAGATATCTCCAGTTTTAAATAATAGCGCGAGAAAGTCCTTGCGGAGTTCCGTACTATTTATTTTTTATTATAGTTACAAAATAATATTTTAAGACAAGTGAGGAATTGTTTTAATGATGTTCATCTTTCAGAACTGCGATTCTCATAATAAATACTGCAGAATGAGGATATTTCCCTTGAAGGAATCGGTAACCTCAAGTTAAATTAAATATGATTGGAGTAAATAGCTTAGCTCAGGCAGTAGAACATCCACTTAAGGGTTCCATTTTCAATTCTCATCAAGTTTTTAGATTTATATTAGGTAAGTTTGCAGCTCGGGCTATCGGCGATGTTGATGTTATGCGATTGAATTAAATTTTATGTGATTTCCTGATATAGTAAATTGGTATTGAGTACAGAAATATAAATACTCCCCCCTTCCAATATGAGTCCAAAATATAAGTCGTTAATATAGTTGTTATTTGAATGAGGGCCAGCATTTTTACTTCCTGCTTTTGACGGAAATTGTACGTATATATATATAGAGAGAGAGAGTATAATTTCCTTATATATATAGGCCTATATATAATATACCATCAATAATTGCTAGTATAAATACATATTTGTTTATATAAGTTATAAAATGTTCTTTCTCTGCCAAATTTATTTGAAATTACAATCATATTACACGTTCTTCCAAGTTCTATAGCCTATTCTATTTAGAATCTACTGCACGTTGATAACGAATTTATTCGTAACAAAGTCAGGTATATTTTTTGCACTGACGAAGCCAAGACGTGCACAGAAATCCAATAGCGATGTCCTCCTGAGACATGTAAGCTAGGTTTGTGTATTATGCACTTGGAAAGTCTTCAGGGGACTCATGTTCGAATCCCAAACGAGGACATAAAATAGAGAATTGTCACACAGCATTCTGGTAATTCAAAGTGTAATATTATTCAGGAAGTCCCAACTGTGTAAAGGGTCTGAGCAAACCTACAGTGAGAAAATAAACAGATGGTGGAGTATTAGATTATCTCTATAAAAATAACAAATGAAAAATTTTTAAGTAAAGAAAAACAAAATAGATGCTATTGCATTATTGTAGTCCCTCGTTTTACAGTTTAATTCTTCATTGAGAGTAAACAAAGTTGTAATAAACAGAGTGGCAGATTGTTGAGTTCATTTGGTATCAACAACTTTACAAATTATAGTCAAATTTTGTATTCTAATGTCAATATAATTAATTCACTCATTTTTTAACTAACCTTAGTTTTACATTAGAGGAAACTTAATCTATTTGTGCTAGCTAGCTTGCATAATAGATGAATCACTTAGCTTACTGCATTTAAAAGGTTTCCTACGCGTCAAGACAACATTTGGAATTTGGTATTTTCCATACACGCAAAAATTTATGACCGAATTGTTAAAATTAAAATTTCCTTTATTTTTATTTAAAACTAAGGTTAAGTCCACAGCCTACCTCATGTTAATTTCAGTTTAAAAAAATGATCATTAAAACAATAACGGTTCTAATCACTGAGCTATAAATTATCCTCACAGAGAGAAAATCCCGCAATTTATTTGGTAAAAATTACTACGATGACAACTTTGAGGTTTTATAATTTCGTGCACAGAGAAGAAATCACGCAACGTTTTAGGTATAAACTATCACGATAAATAGATGAGATGATAAAATATGTATCTTCAGAACAAAAAAAAATCAAAGTAGTGGAAACATTTCTGATTTTATTTTAGACAAACATAATATTATTTTGTATTAATTAAAGGAAATAGAGTAATACAATTTAAAGCAATGCCATTTTGTAGACGACGTTAGTGATTTTATCGTTAGGAGCGAGCATTTACAGGTTGCTGCTAAAACTATCACTGGAACCCACCACAGTTTCTCCATGTGAGAAACACTTAGTGACATAATGAGATCAACGCCTTCCCCCTCAGGACTTGTTCTTGCGCTGTGTTGATGGTCATCGCCTGGCAAACTTTGATAGGAAATTGAATGTATATAAAATGGAAGGGGATGGAATATTAGGTATTCTTGGTATTGAGACCCATTCTCTCTTAGTGCAACCTGCCATGACAATCGTCTATATGAAGAAGTTTTGTGGGCTGTCTACCCATAAGCTGATCCAAATACACAATTAAGGTGGGTTCAAATTATGCATAAAAATTATGGGTTGCTCAAATTTTTATTTAAGAGCGTGGATGGGTAGAATGAATGGACTAAGGGAATAAAAAATTAGACAGGGTAGTTCCTATTTATATTTAAGTGAGAGATGGCATTTCGAATGGTCTAAAATACTGTCATTTGCTTTATTAGCCGATTCATATTTTGAGTTAGATTACCTTATTGCTGGAACCACGAAATAGACTTGTTTTTCAGGAAACATATATCAGAATAAATAAAATGGAATAATATTTGTTTAAACTTGACCAAGACGTATATCTGAGCGTTTTGTAAGAACACCTTGCTTCCGTGCTCTGCTAAGACACCATTTCCAAATTTCAGCAATATATCGATGAATAAGCCTAATTTTGTCGTTTAATAGGCAGATACGTATATTGGCTGAAAGGCAAAGTTTCACCACTTCTGGTAATATGTAGGATCGTTTCAGGAAGGCAATTAATTACCAGGTGTTCTAGTGAATTTAGGAATGACCGGTAGAATTTGTCGGAAGTCTCCAGGGCCCCTAACATCGAAACGTGCGGGTAGAAAGTCATTAGCGTATTTTTCTCATCTCGCACACAATCTCACAAACACCTAATTTTGAAACGTCTGTGCTGCAAAAACTGACGTCACACCATCAAATAGCGAGTGAATTCTACTCACCAGCCTCACCCCGTGTGAGACAGGGCTTGTCTGTCGAGTAGAGCATAATAAAACCAAATGGATGCCATCTCCCTCTTCGGTTGCAACCTTCTGAGAAAGATTTTGTTGAAATAGACCTACCATTGTACAAAAGAGGTTCACAGAAGTAAAAAGATATTATTGTGTTGTACATTTTATTCAATGTTTCAATAAAAATATTTGTTTGGGTGAAATTATAATAATATACATTAATTTTTTCAAACTTGTCCAACCGTTAAATTGGCTGAGGCGTGACATCATAATAATCTAGATTTCACGTGCTCAAATCTAGGCATGTCCGATTTTTTTCAAATTCATCAGACTGAAAAAAACCTTTCATTGTATTAATAAGCATATAAAATTTGATTTAAATATTTTTTATAGATGTGTACAAGGTATTTGAGCCTACGTAGACTGCCATAATATTCTTCTTTAAAAATAATTTAACAATGTAGTAAATTAAAAACTGTACTTTGATTTTTAATGTAGGTGATTATTTAAAAATTAGATTAATGGGTTTTATGAAATAAAAATGTACACAATAAAAAACAAGGCAAAGCAATCTTGTTATTACTATTCGCATAGCAACAATCTTTAGGGCATATTTATATTTTAAAATATAGTTGCAAAAATAAAATAATATTTTACTGAATTCAAACTATTAACAAGTGATTTTTTATTCCGACAAAAGATTAAACTATCTAAATTGAAATGGGATCGATTCTCATCAATTTCTGAGTTTCAGACAAGCACGCCACCAAGTGGATATTGAAGAAATGAACGGTTTAACTTCTACTTATATAACCTGTTAAAATTTTGAGATAAACTTAGATGCAAACAACTCGAAGATGGTTTCCTAATTAACCAATAAATCGTTTTACATGATGCACTCAATACAATAATAGTGTTTATTTTCAGTTACGTATCTTGTACAACGGCGCGTTGTAGAATCCCATTGCCTCAATCCCTTGGCACGTCATGGTTTTACAGTGTTATAATATTGAAAACTCGTTCGCAAGTGAACTCGCTGACTCACAAGACAGTAGAAACTTTTCAAAATTAGCTGTGTTTTGGTACAGCCTGCGATTTGCGAGTTCATGAATTGCTAGTTTGCTCGATAGCGAGTATTTTCGCAAGTTTCAAAATTAGAGGTCCAGATAACAATATGGTTACGCCTCCTATGACCGCATGGTAGCTTCAGAGCACTCTCAGAGCTTTAGTTAGCCGAGGTCTTATGCGACATTGTAATCTAATTCCGTAATATGTGGGATCATTTTTGAGGTAATTTCTATGTGAGACTGCCTCGATATGTAGCACACAACTTTGTCGTTAGAATGAAGAGGTAATTTAAATGTTGCATCTGCTGCTCTTCCCCCTTCTATCAAAGTAGTGGCTATAACCGATGAGGTCACTGTAAAGGGAACATACCTGAGCTTAGCCAAGAGCAAATGAATTATAAAATTATTTCTCTTACCTTTGGGCGCATCTTGAAAAAACACTTTTCCTACTGAATCTCAAACACTCATAACACCTTTATGTATAAGGTAAGTTGTTCTGTGTTTAGTAGAGGCTAACTTTATTCAAAGTTTGTAGTAGAAATGGCTGGTCGTTTGTCATATCTTTCAGAAAGTCTCTATAAAATATAGATCCATACAAATTGTCAAGTAGAAGAAGACTCAAGTTTTTCATGGTCGTATCTTAGAGATCTTATAATTTGTTTGGATTGGTATAATCTGTATTAAAAATGTTTTATTTGAAGTTCAGATTGTCTACCGATTGATCTGTTTTGATTCTATTTACAATATCTTCCAATATGCTTTACCTGTGGGCGACCCAAATTGTGATTGGATCTGAGACGTGGACAATATTAATATGATGACGAGCAAATATCTGAGAGAAGAAGAAGAGAGACACAAATCGACTTTAACCAAGCCAATACTCCAGTGTGAGTCATCCTCTAACAGTCCCAGAGCCTCGCAAACTAATTGGTGTGATTCGTGGCTTACGTCTTTCACGGTACATAAGCTTTCAAATGAGGTTGGTCCTTTTAAGAAATGTAGCCGCATTCTCAAATAATAACACATTGAATTATTAGGGTGTATGGTATATACATGGCTGAGAACATCAGCCTTTATTTCTCCTTGGGATTCCTCAATAGAAATATCTTGCTTTTGATACTGGAATTTCTTAATTTTCCAATAAAAATATGAAACAGCCTCATTTTACGTAAGCGTCTAGGTAAGGGGATCTTAAGCGAACGATTTGAAGAAGATTCTTAGTGGTAGATCAAATGAGTTTCAGTGAAGTCAGTGACATTACTTGTAAAATATACGCATTTTCAATTTTCGAGATGTTCAGCTAAATTCATAATACCTTGAATAATCTCAACCGGAATTGTTCAACATCATTGGTCAAGTTAATATTAAATGTCACTTGATCACTGCTCTTATGGTTTTACTTACATGCATATTAATAGATTTGGTAAAACTCAACCACATCAATTAGGGAATAGAACTCTCTCAACAGAACGGGGTTTTGTAGGAGCACCCAACTATTGTCTATAACCACATCAATTAGGGAATAGAACTCTCTCAACAGAACGGGGTTTTGTAGGAGCACCCAACTATTGTCTATCTCTCCAACGCTCAAGAACGGACCGTGGCCTGGACTATAGCGCCCTCCATCGTCGGGATGCCGTCTACAGTATTAGGAATATCCATGATACCCGTCAACATAATTGCATTAAAGTTATTTGTAGTAAAGATACTGCCCATGAATGTAAGTATGTTTATGTTGTATGTGTTTTTTTTTTGTTTTTTCGAACTTATCATACCAACTAAAAATGTCTGAAATCGTCTTCTTACATCATATACTTTTCCAGAAGGAAAAAAATAACCGATTTCAACCACATCAGAATTAAAAACAACCAAATATATCAGAGAAGTATTGGAACAAACTTATTGCAATTATTTTGGTAGTTGAGTAAATAAATAATTAAAAAAACATAAAACTTGCAAAACCTTACGGTATTCGCATTATTTTTTATTTTTTATTTTTTTTTCTAATTTACTTTTGAAGTAAAATTAATATTGATTTTCCCTGACAATATTTCAGTTATGTTTCAGTTTATGGTTAAACTCAAGTATTGCAACATATTTATTTTAATTTATCCAATTAATTTGTTTGTCTAATGTATTCAAATTGAAATATACCATTTGTAGTATAAATAGCCTTAATGCATCCATTAAAAAAAATTTTTATAAAATAAATATATATATATAGCCGATTTGCATTTAGATTTGAAAGTAAACTTTTTTTGCATCTCAAACTCGTTTTAAAAACTAGTATATTACAAGGGTTTTAAGGGCAATTTAAAAGCATGTTGAGAAAAAACATTTTTTAAATCTAATTAAAGAAGAGTTTAAAAAATAACAAAAACAGCTAATAATATAAGATAATAAACCTTTAAGATAGTTCTTTGTTTTGAATGTATGCTAAATCTTTTATTGACGTTTTTTATATTCAATAAATAGGCCTTTCTAACTAGAATATATTGATAAACGCAATTATCCATATTTTCTTTATAGTCTTTTATTTGAATGTTACACTTTTAATCGCGTCTGTGGAGTAACTTTTTCTTAGCTTATCCTCACCTAACAAGGGAAGACAAATGTTAATTCACCAAGCGGAGCGCGGTCTCTTTTTAACTTGACCATTTGAAATTTCGTCTGTCTATTTGTTCCAAGATTACTGCTAAATGTGTGGATCAATTTTAGTAAAATTGGACAGGGATATTATTTTAGCATAGGCCAACTAACGTATGCCTATGGTTTTTTTCAATCTGGCTATCCATTTTTAAGATGGTGGCCAATAAAAATATGTTGAGTAATAGTATATCAGAAAAATCTGAATTAAAAATTCTAACAATCAATGGAAAATCTTCGGCGAAGTTATTCGAATTATGACATCTATTTGAAAGTGACATTTTAAACCACTTGAACAACGGCCCTCCTATATAAATATTATGTATTATTACACCAGTTTGTTTTCTGTCTAGCTTAATCACCAAGGGAAAATATCAACTTCAAATCCAAAAATAAATTAAAAGAGATATTTCAATTTTAAATCCAAAGAGAGATTTTAAGACTGTAGGATCGTTAGAAGCACGAAGGGATCAAGGTTTAATGTTAAAAGAACTACAAATAGGAATCTATTCTACAATTCCATTTGAAGCGAAGGTAAACGTTGGCTGACAACAGGAGCTTGTTGGCCTATAAGAGAGGTTAAGTGTTTGATAGCCTGCGTTAGGAATTAAGCGTTGACAAGCTTACAAGAAAAACAAGTATTAAAAATGTATCTATAGCTAGCTAACAAGGGAGGGTAAGCTTTGGTTACTGTCCGTGGTCAGCGTTCTAGAAATGGCGTGTGCTGATAACACTGTAGTTGGCTTACAAGGGAAAAGCAGAGTTTCGGTCCCTCCAGCTGATTTACAAGATACTATCAAGCAATAACTTGCCTCCAAGACTTATTTACGAGGTAGGACAAGCAGTGACCTGTCCCTACAATTGATTTAAAGTTAGTGCAATAGCGGATCTGTCTCTAGTTATTTTTATCACCGCCTACCTATTCAGGTTATAGGCACATCTGATAATTACTCTAATGGGGAAGGGATTAGCAAGGAAGCATTTTAGAGGTAATTTACCCGCATTTGCATGGATGGAGAGTGGTAAGTAGGGAAAACTACTCTCAGTAGACCCAACCGGGATTAAAACCCCATTCTCTCCGTCTTCAGAAGGTCAGTCAAACACAAGAGTGACGTCTTAGACCTTTCGGTCACTGACGCTGGTGAATCTAAAATTGATTTCAAAACTAGGAAATTCGCTCATCAGAACCTACAGTTGATTTTAAATCTAATAAAATCACTGATAAAACTCAAAAACTGATAAAGAAGTTAGGAAAAAATCGCTGTTCAGACTCTACAGACTACAGATGAATAGTAAAATCGCTAATCAGACTTTACAATTGATTTAAAAGTTAGAAAGATCGTTGATTTGACTCTGCAAATGACTTAGATGGTACGACAATCACTGATCTGACTCCACAAATGACTTTCAAGGTAGTACACGTGCTGGTGGAAAAGTGGACAAGTGTTGACCTGCCCCTAGAGAAGGGCAAGGTAGAACAATCAATTACCTTCTTCTACCAAATATTTACAAGATATGACCCTCATTGAACTGTCTCTTAAACAGACTTAAAAGGTAGGTCAAACATGCTTACAATGACTTAAAAGGTAGAACACGTACTGATAAGCCTCTATAAATGACTTTAAAGGTATAGAAGGTATCACAAACAATCTGAATAGTTATAACTACTGTGTTGTGTCTGCGCCTGCCAAACCATCTATCTTGCCATGCGTGGTCATGATTCAAATGTTCAATATTATGTCACAACAGGAATGGACCTAAGTTAATTACAAAGGAAAGGAGAGAAAAAACTTCCTTTATTCGCCCAACATCCCGGGGCAAAGTAGACCCTAACGAATTTCCTGCCCTAAAACATGGCTGGACACATCCGCTATAACAGAATGATATTTCCGGAACAGAAATATTTGATAGCACCACGATATAAAATCACACAATGAAACCAGATGGAAGCGATGTCAACCTTAATAGTATAAACCAATGACGTAGCTATTGTCGAGTGACCTTTATTTTCTCTCGCGTTCTGTTAATCAGAACTCAAATACCCCATCTAGCTTGTTACGAAGGTCCTGATGATCACTCATTATAATTTAAATGATGTGCCCAAAACTCGTCGATCATCATATTAGTCGTAAATAATGTATTATTGGTGACAATATAATTACTTTTCATGATTAAAACTTTATTCGTGATTCAGTCATATTCAATGAGCTGCAGGGGAACTAATAACCAATTTGAATTTATTTGATGTCAGCTTGTTCTGTTCAATTGTTTATAAAGTAGAGAATAATTAGAACCAATAAATATAAACTTTGGATTTGTCCGTTCTTGTATTGTGGAACAATTGATATAAATAAATATATTTTAATTGAAATCAGATTAATCTTTTTGTTGTTTTCAAATAATAGCAAGCCTACACCAATTTTATTATGAAGGTATATAAATGACAGAAAATTACTGGATCTAACTTCACGTATTAATACATATAGTCATGTGGTCTTAAGCTTTTTGATGTAGATTAAGTTACCTACAAAATATAAATAGTAATTACAATTTCATTTATTATAGTGCTGGCCAAAAGTCGTGGGACCTATGACAGACCAGCTCTGAAAAGTACACAAGTCCCATACAAGCAATTATAATAACAAAATAAAATAAACAATAACAGCTAACTAATGATACATACTGATGAATAATTACAAAAAATATCACATATTAATGATAGATGATAAAAATCATAATTAACTTGAGAGTGGTAAAAGCACAAGTATTTAAAAAGCAGTAACAATAAGCACACAAATAAAACAAAATAATGTAAATTTAAATATTAGAGGCAGAGCCTCTACATGATAAATTAGTTTAAGGGAGTTCCTTAAATAACTCTCTGAGTTTGGCTTTTCTTTTATGATAAAAGTCGAATTCGACAAAAGTGGAATCAGCACTGTGGATACAACCGCATATAGGGCTCACCTTGTAAGAGTTGATGAGCGAAAATAATTTTGGATTACGAGAGGCCCAATACTAGAAGTGGTGGTAGTAATAACAGTAATAATAATTAAAATATAGTGGTAGTGATAATAATAATAATAATAATAATAATAATAATAATAATAATAATAATAATAATAATAGAAGGGACATGCTTACGAATAATAATCATAATAATAATATTATTATTATTATTAATATAGTGAGATGTTATCAATGCTTACCTACTTTAAATGTAGAGTACATTTATAAGGAAATCAATATTTAGTAATATCAACATAAAATTGGGAATTATTTTTGTTACATGTTTAATTCTACTTGCCAATATCACATCTGTAATACCTCTTGGCAGGAAAATCATTCAAAATCTCAGTCATCTTGCTCGCGCTATTGTAATAGGACTAAAATTAATAGTTATAAACAGTCACTTTGGACAAGTCAAACCAAACGTTGTTTTTTCTAAGCATCACGTGTCCTAATGTCCAAAACCTGACGTTCATTCAGCAAATGTTTTAGCGCACCCATCAATTACTTCGGTGGAGGGGATAGAGCATTACAAGTTTCATACTTGACTAAAATTACAAAAACAGGTAATGGTATGCTAAACTAAGGTAAGAGAATAATGTGTAGGGCCTACATATCTTAGAATGAAAGGTTTGCTCCCCTGATACTGACAACTACTTTTTCAAGTTGTTCAACAATATGCTTTTCTCTTTGTACTCTCCAATATAAACAATGGCTATCAGTGACTAGAACAACAAGTGTAAATATAGTCAGAAGATTAACTTAATTATAAACTAATCAGTACTAATCTATAGAGAAGATAGTATGACCCGATGTAGAAAATATCTTTCAAATGAACCCTATCAGGTTTTGAACCATGGTCAGCTTGATCGGAAATAAATATGCTAGCAATCATCTAACATTGCCAATATTCTTAATGGCAAGAATGAGTAGCATATATATGTCACAGGAAAAGTAGATTGTTAGAGAGAGTTGATTCGGCCTAGGTAAAGTCGACTCTTACTAAAAGTATCAGTAAAAGTTGATAGAGAATAAACAGATCAACTTTTCCTAGGAATAGTTAACTATGCCTGCTGTGGTTTAGTAAAGTTGATTCCGCGATATTGATCTCCACATGCGACTTCGTGCGCACATCTTTGTTTTGAATATCCCAGCTCTATTTGTTTACTGTGTTAGGTTAGGTTAGGTTAGCTCTGCAACTCAAAGTGTCACAAATCTTTACCTTGCTGTAATAAATAATAAATATTTATATCTCTCTTTGTATCATAAAGGTTTTTCTTTTTTATTTTTTTTTTATTAGGTAGTAGACCATTTCCTTGCAAAAAGTCAATTTTTACTAACTCAAGGTAGTAAGAGTATACTTTCCCTAGGTACGTTCAACTCTGACTAGTAAATGTTGATCGAAATTCATCACTCTTCGCTTTTAATCAACTTTTACTAAAAAAAACCACCTCGGTGGCGTAGTTGGCTAACGCGCTAGTCGTGTTGAGCTCGACCGCCGAGGACGGGGAGATCGAGGTTCGAATCTCGGTCGGGTGAACTGGGGGTGGTTTTTCCTAAATGGTTTTCCACTCTCCCTCCACGCAAATGTGGGTTCACTTTCTCTAAATTCAACCCTCCCAATTCCCAATCCATTAGCGTAATTAGTACTTAAGCGTATAACCCGAACGGGTAGTAAGACGCGGTGCTAAATATATTTTACTAAAAAGACCAGTAAGAGTCGACTCGGCCTAGGTAAAGTCGACTCTTACTGGAGAATCTACTTTTCCTGTAACATATATAATATATTCTACTGACTTTTTTTGGGGGGTACGATGAGAAAGCAACGGGGGAACAAATAGCTTGCTAAGTCAGTGTCAGACACATTTTCCATGCTATCAATCTTAGTATGTTGTCAATCCAATGGTCAACATATAATTTTACCCATATAAATGGCAGTGTGGCCTCAAAATTATACTCGCATTGGTCAAAGTCACCGTTGTGGGAAGTTCGGGTTTGGAATCCCAACTGTGTGCACTTGATTAATTTTCCTTTACTATTTTAAAGTTGATCTGGGTGCAGTTACAATTAGTTAGGCCCTTTATCACTGACTACCTCTTAGGTTAGTCCAATAATTACGTGTTTTTTTTAAATATTTAGTATATCTTCTTACCACACATTTGGGTTGTACGCTTACCACTTACCATATTTTAGGGATGAGAAAGGTTGAATTTAAAGGAGCTTGTTTTCTGAAAGGCCTTTTTCTCTACTAGAAATCTATTATATAGTAGGATATTGGTAGGAAAAAAGACCTTTCAGAGAGTACCGTGAATGGAGTATACATTTCTGTGAAGGTACAGTGGAAAGTCAGTTGTTAAAAACCACCCTCAACACATTCGACTGGGATTTGAA
The DNA here is from genome assembly GCA_902155825.1 of Timema genevievae. Classification (NCBI taxonomy): domain Eukaryota; kingdom Metazoa; phylum Arthropoda; class Insecta; order Phasmatodea; family Timematidae; genus Timema; species Timema genevievae. Next base: position 182,595 of record CABFWO010000302.1, on the reverse strand, counting down.
CCACGATAGCCCTGTCATCAGCAACCTAATCTACTGCAAGAGTGACACCTTAGAATAAGCCATAATGTAATCCACAAAGAAAATATTGCCAACTTTCAGGGTGAGAAGAGTGTACAAACGTAGGTTTACTGGTTAAAAAAACTATTTAACTATAACTATCATATATAATTTGCTGGAACGTGCCAATTAGTTCTTTTAAAGGCTATTCATAGAGTTAATGAACTCATACCTTTTTTACCAACCCAATAAACCTTGGATTATGATAAAAATATCGTGCAATTCATGTATTTTATATCCCGCATGCTTTCAAGCCTGCGGGCTTCATCGATTTAAATTTTCGGTTAATCAAGGCTAAATATTAGCGTTTGAGTAGCCAGTTCCATTGTACTTGTCATTTATTCCCCATACAAGATATTCATAAGGGTAAATTGGGTTAGACAAACCAACGCTGTAAATGTACACACACATTACGTTCGATTCATGAATTTGTAGAGAAGCGAACTTTTAATGGACGTGTTTTCATTTCATTCTAATTAATGAAACAAACAATAAAATACTAAATCTAGAAACTTCATCAATTCGTACACAAACTAGTGCTCACAAAGTCTGATGCCCAAGGCACGTAATATACTGGATTGCTGGTAACGTGAAGGTCGAGATTTTTAAGTTCAGCCATGTGCACTTGGGGTTGTTATCCAAATTTGACTTTTCCCTTTATTCTTTCCATCTCCTTTCTAAGCTAATGCGGGTAAACCTTCCTTAAAAACCATGGATATAAGCGCTGCAATTTTTAAACTACTCAAGAGTTTAATGTACACTTCATTTACTCTTAAAGTTATGGTCTCACACACATTATAGCTAGGTTTGCTACCATTCAGGGTGAACGGAGTGTTCAATGGTTATTGATAAGGCTAGCTATAATAATGTGATGCTGCCGTCATTGTTTGTGAGTTTTAAAATATTTGTATTTTATTTAATATTATTGGATTTGTTCTTTAAAAAAATTACTTTAAGAATAGATATGTAAATAAACTATACACCTACAAATATCTTGTCTATTAATAAACATATTTTACTAAGTCATTTTAAATAATTTTTTCCCTTGATTTGGAAAAATGATTGATGGGACAACCATGGCTTGATACCAATGTGTGGGTGTGTCTGTACATACAAACATCCTTTAAAGATTACTAATTAATAGATAAATTTCTACCAAAATTGAAGCTTTCTAAGACACACCACTATATGTGTACTTGTTTTTTTATATCATCCTGGCCGATAGCTTGGGTATGTAAACATTGAAATTTTGAAGTATTAACAAATTGTAACATTATATATTGCAAGACCAATGGTTAACACCGGTGAATTACCAAATTGGATATAAACTGTTAAAGTCAGTGGTCTCAAACTCAAATTAGTTGAAGGAACAGATTCACAAACCTGGAGCAGATCATAGCTTTTAGAAATATGTTTATTTTATACAGTGTCTTACTATAACTTATTCACGTTAGTGGGTAATGGTTGAACAGCATAGAATTTAGAGGAAGTGTACCCGCATTTACGTGGATGTAAGGTGGGAAGTTATTTAGGATAACAATTCTCAGTACATCTGGTCGGGATTAAAGCCCAAACCTACTGGCCACTAGAAAACCAGATCAGGTGACGCCAAAGACGATGTGATCACTAAAAAGACTTGTCATAACATAGTATCAATAAGTTTCAAGAGCTCTGTTCAATAAAATGCAACCATGAAATTCGGAACTTTAAGGAAAATCAAAGGTAGTAGTTCAAAAGAAGAGAGCAATATCTAGACTTCTATCAGTTGGAACTAAGCCCTCTTGGAACCATATTAGATGAGGAGGGTGGAGGGGGGGAAATCGGCTTGATGAGGGATACTGTGAAAAGGACTAGAAGACAATAGGATGGTGAAAACGGGGAGAAACTCGAGAACAAAGGACTAAAATTCTGGCCCTCAATCTTCTCGGACCTATCATTCTGTCATGAAACAGTCATTATCTTCAACTTCTAAGGGTTTGAAGCAAACTCAATTTCAGTCGCTCCCCGTAGCTCAAAGGTAAGAAGTGTAGGAGGAATGGAGAGGGGGTTAATACTAGATGGTGGATCAAAATAATCTACTATGAGTTTAGGAGTTGCCCAATTAATTCAGACCTGCATCGGGGGTTGCATGGTCTAAGGCATCACACTAGCAAGAGAATGTTGATGACAAATATTATTATTATTATTTAGCACCGCGTCTTACTACCCGGTCGGGTTATACGCTTAAGTACTAATTACGCTAATGGATTAGGAATTGGGAAGGTTTGTTCACCCGACCGAGATTCGAACTTCGATCTCCCCGTCCTCGGCAGTCGGGCTCAACACGACTAGCGCGTTAGCCAACTACGCCACAGAGGCGGGTTTGATGACAAATAGATCGGGGTTTGAATACCGGTTGGGTATAGGGAGGCTGGATTTTCCAAAGTTTTTTTCCACTCTCCCTAAACGCAAATGCAGATACATTTCCTCTAAATTTATCCTTCCTTATCCTTAACTCAATAGCGTAATTAGTACACATGCGTATAACTTGAATAGTTAGTAAGACCCGGTGTTTAAAAAAAACTAATCCAGTTATCCAGACTAGTTGTTGGCTGTAAAATGTGCTGTTAGCAAAGTTGATAGTACATTGTTAACTAATTATGTGCTCAAAAAAAATAGTCAAACGCCTCTTTTTATCAATTAAAATATGTTTTCAAAGATAACGACATTATCAGTAAGTAGTTATTACACTCGATTGGAAATTGGTGTCTAATTTAGTTTACAAACTTTCTCGAATTCGTAAAGGAATGTATGAAAGTCGAACGATAAAAGACAAATGCTAATCAAACGTATTTGTGTGTTTCAAGGGAAAAAAACCTTATTGATGACAACATTTTATATACTACAGCAGTTGGCATTTGTGGATGTATTTACTTTTTATCTCAAAGCTCTCCAAATATGGTTAATTTAAGAAACTAATTAAATATTTTCAGATAAAATTTATGTCATTTACTTTATGGGAGCTGAAGAAGGAGGCAGAGGACGCATTGGCGGTCTAAGTTCACTGATAAAAGGAATGAACCTGTCGTAAGACATAACACCTAGTAATAATAATTTACAATTCGTATTGCTCATTTTATTATATATATTAATATATATATATATGTGTGTGTTTTACAAGGTCGTGAATTATTTAGTGGTAAAATTCTATAAATTAACTTAATTTGGAGAGCTTTGCGATAGAAAAAAAAATATATATGTATATATATATAATAATCTACGAGTTATAAAAACTCTTTTATATATATATCATATAATCAGATAAACTGTATATATAAATATAGCGAGTGTACTGTATATATATATATATGTGTGTGTGTGTGTGTGATACTTTATATTGCGTGGATTATTTGGCAAATATAGTATGTATATAAATATTCTATATAAAGAGAATACATATCTAATTATATATAAATATAATACATATATAACTATATATTATATATTATTTCTTCTTATTGTGAAATTTAGGAATAGTAAAAATCTAAAATAAGCTCTCAAGAAAAAAATTGGGATCGATTTTATTTCATGATAACAAACTTCTTTGTGGTTGCATTTATCCATGAATGTATGTTTATCACAATAGTGACCAGCTTATAAAACTATTAATATTTATATATTCACGCATTCCAGCTATAACACTATATTACACAATTGGTAAATAGTAACTTGTATATGCATACACATATATAGGCTAGTTACTAAGTAAATATAAAGATTAATTTGAGCTTTATGAGTGCCTGGTTAGTGCCTCATTGCCGAATACGTCACTCTCGGAAAAGACTAGACTCCAAAGACAGGGTGGGTGCTCGGTGTTCAAGTTCCGGCTGGAACTATTGAGGTTTGTTTTTTCTAAACGTTGTTCCACTCTTCCTCCATGCAAATGGGAATAACCATTCTTATAAATTCAATATTCCTCATCCCCACCACATTTCCGTAACTAGCCGATCAAGCTGTTTTACTGAGGCGTTTTAAATAAGGATTATTAACGGTTGACTAAATTTCGAACAAATCTTGAAAAGAAGGACTCGGTCGCGTCTTTGCAACAGCCTTGCGCTACAGGAGAAACCTATTTATCAGATGACCACTACTATTAAACTTCCTAGGATAACCTTTAGAAAGGGATGAGCTTTTCTTTATCGCAACTTGGGCTCCTGGTCAGGAAGAAACGGGGGAGTGAGACACAATTCAATACAGCCATTGGGTGCAAACGGGGACTACCCGTCTATCTCACCGGTTTATCTATCAGGGTATAAATAGCCATAAGGTTTACTGATAAGCAAGTGATTCAAAACCTTCCAGGCCATCCATACTGTACAGTTCGTGTCAAAATTACAGCTTCAGAGCAAAAAGTTAAACCCCCTAATATAAACAAATTATATTTTTTTTAGCACTATGTCTTACTACCCGTTCGAGAAATTCTACTATTCAAATCTGTCTTGCCAACTTACTGTATTATATACTATAGCTATTTATCTACCAATATAGCTTGACTTGAATAGCTTATCTATCACACTTTGGAAGCTGATTCTATTTTTAATATCATACGTTTGATGTTAATATCAATTACTACCCATGCAAGATTTTCAGACAACTTCAGTCAATATATGGTGTATTTAAAAAGCCATACTTATATTTTTATATCATTTTCGACCTTTTTAAATTCATGCTCACATTCATATTTAATGTTCTTATTGCAAATATTTGAGAGCATTAGATTAAGTTAGTTAGGGTATTAGATTGTATGTATAATAAAATAACACCTCATTTTTATTTTATTTTTTTACAAATTGGTAGACATGTTTTTGTGTCTTTAAACCCCAAACTTCCCCTCACCAACAATCCTGTAAGTATCAAGAACATGAGACCCCCAATGGGGGCTATACGAAGCTATTTGGCAATTTAATGGATGGATTCTTCAACTGTAGGGGAGTGATTAAATAAAAATCTTGCCATATTAGCAACACTACAAACATTAGAGTTTGAATCCCATCTTATCTAGAGCCCTATGCTGTGACACTTACCGTTATTCTAACCCTAATTAATTCAATTTAGTATGATTTTAACTTTAATGATGATACCTAGATAACTCGGTGGTAGAACATTGGTGCGCTAAGCCAAGGTCCAGGCCTCAATTACCGTGGCCAGGTGTCATTCATTTTTATATCTATTCGATTTTAATCGGAATACGTCTCATTTCTGTAATTATTATAATCACTTATCCCCTAAGTTTAGCCATTCATATATACTTAATTGTACGCTGTAGCCTTCTTCCATCTAGTTAATTATTTTCACAGAGTGAATTTCAACTAACAATCAAAGTCACATCCCCTATTAAAAAATTAACATGTAAAAAGCACCCCATCATGCCATTATGTTATGTTTAATATACAAATTTAAACTGTAGCGCTGTTATGAAAAGGTTTGTCAACCATTCCTTTCAATAACCCCCCTTCCCCTTTTTATTGTTGTTTGCACCGAGTTTGACGCCCCCATTCATGTCATCCATCGGCCACCCTAATTGAACCGTGGTTCTGTCTCTGTAATGGAGCATGGTGATGAAGTATTGAGGTCAACCACTATTAATTGCTCGTTTCGGCCAGTAACAAACTCGTTCGTTCCACAGCTCTTCTATACAAGAGTTGGCATGAGACGCCGGGGGCATTTACAAGACCAACATTAACTTGTTTTCGTTAATTTAGGCTTGGTTAAACGAAACATTATCAGTGATGTTAACTTTAGTATCGTAGTTACCGACATTATCAATCACTTTGTCAAAATTATTTCAGTTATCAATCTCTGTGTAGCAATTCTCGCTTGTCTTAATCTGTTGTTCATCTCAGTATCAAAATTATTGTTGTTGTTAATTTATGTGTATTCATTTATTGATGAAGGTTACATTTTTAAACCTCAGTTTTTTAACCTAGTGTTGTCACTTTGTCATTTTCCTACCTCTCGTTATTTAGACTCGCATTTGGCATCATAGTTTATCGTTGCTGTTAAAATTATATTCTTCATTGTCATTTTCGTCAATTTCGATAGTAATTCTTAGTGCTGTCAAACTATGAGGTATTAATATTTCATAGCTACTACTGTTGTAAGCTAAGCTGCTTCTATGGATGGTGTGGGTTTTGCTGCCATGGATTTTACGGCCATGGGTTTTGCTGCCGTGGGTTTTGCGGCCTTGGGTTTTGCTGCAAGAAGGACTTGTAGCCGATACATATTTGATAATGTGCACTGATTCCAGACCCTGCCCCCTGCCCTATCACTTACATGCAGAGGAATAGGATTTGTTGACTAGGTTCGGCTAGGTTAGTTATATTATGTCGTGTCGTGTCGTGTCATATCATATAATATTATATCATATAATATCATATCATATTATATTATATATTATTAAATGTCTAAATTTATAGCAAGTGCAAACCCAACCACAATGTTTTCGGTGACCGAAAACGCCGCGATAAATGGCCTGGCTGCAAACCCATCTACGAACTACCCTCTTAAATACTTTTAGTATAACTGTTGTTATTATTATTATAATTATTATTATTATTATTATTATTTGAGTTATTTAACGTACACTTTCTGAACCGACTGATTACATCAGCACACGAGAATTTCTTTGAGTTAGAACGAAAAGGCTTACAAATTTGGTCGGCAAAAGTATTTTCCCATACCTTATAGGGTTTCTTTTACAAGTCACAATCGACAGAGGACTCACGACTTTACTTCCCCTCTGAAGCAAGTTTTGCTACGGATTTTTATAGCTCAAGAAAAATCCATCAACTCTTGCTGGCTTTGAACCCATGAGTATCGGGTCCTGGGGTGAGCCCTTTATCCTAAGACCACCGAAGTCGACTTTAAAATGCTAATTTCAAACTGAAAGTTAAACAATAAATATATATATATATATATATAT
>CABFWO010000302.1:120882-175510 GCA_902155825.1 Timema genevievae | reverse complement strand
CTGGAAAGGAAATTTGATCCATTTCATCGAAATCCACACCGACAATTCTCAATTATTTCCTCTGCATATGGCATCTATCTAACCAAATTTATGTTAGATAATGTTGTATAGCATGCTGCTAGTAGTGAGATACCTTTATGGTTATTCCACTGTTTCAATTACCTTTTTGAAACTGGGTATTATAATACATTCCTTTCATTCTTGTGGTAATACCTCATGTTCCATATGGAACATAGCAGTTTAAAAATATATATTATCATCATTTCACCATCTACCTTTTTAACTCTAGATATCTAATAATTAGCACCACGTCTTACTACCCATTCGGGTTATACGCTTAAGTACTAATTACGCTAATGGATTAGGAGGGTTGAATTTTAGAGGAAGTGAACCTGCATTTGCGTGGAAGGAGAGTGGAAAACCATTTAGGAAAAACCACCCCCAGTTCACCCGACCGAGATTCGAACCTCGATCTCCCCGTCCTCGGCGGTCGAGCTCAACACGACTAGCGCGTTTGCCAACTACGCCACCGAGGCGGGTCTCTAGATTTCTCTTTCTATATATACACACATATATATATGTATAGATATATAGAGAAAAAGAGGCCCAAAGGCCTCATATAACTTATATGTGCATTTATATTGTATATAGTGCAATACGCTTTACAATCCGACAATGTACAAATATAATACATCTTAGCTATTATTTAATCCATTTCAGTGGCCAAACGGTATAAGTCCTCCTTATCGTGTTAGATGGCCTGTTGAAGATGGGGAGATAGGGGCTTGAATCCCGCTCGGGTCTGCTGAGGGTTTTTCCTAAATTGTTTCCCACTTTCCCTCCATGCAAATGCGGGTGGATTTTCTCTAAAAGCTTTCCTTCCTCGTGTCTACTCCATTAGAGTAATTATAATGTATGACAATAATCTGAATAGGTGATTAAAAGTAACTATTATGACTTAATATACCTTTGTCTACACTCTATGGTAGGCTAGATGGTATTCTTATTAAAATAGGACAGTAATGTACGGTTCAATTTTCACAGAAAGAATCCCCATGAAAATACAAATATTATTTTTCAGTCAATATTGATATTTTACTTTATCATTATTATTATTATTATTTTATAAGTATTAATTTTATATATATATATATATATATATATATATCAAACGTGACTGCTACAGACCACATGACCTGACGTATGAATAAATGAAAATATATCTAGTAACTTTTCTATCAGTCAGATAAGGTCCTTTCTAAGAAAATGGAACGTTATTCTTTTTATAAATATTGACCCTTTAGTGAGTATTTAGGAGGCCTGACTATGGAACTCCGGTTCGATGCTTGTTGTAAATGTAAAAAAAAAAGGGGGGGTTGTTTATGTTGGTTCTAATACCCAGCTAAAAAGTTATTTCTTTCAAGATAATTAGTTGTTTGTCTAACTAATAAGTCTGGCCTATACCATGGACAGCGGGTATCGTTTCACTATCGCTATACGTATTTTAATTATGATATTGAGGGGTTAGGGGGAGGTAGGGTTTATTAAGTAAGAATATAAGAAACGTGTCCCCATTTGCGTAGAGAAAAAGTGGAGAATCACTTATGAAAATGTAAGCTACACAAATTTCTATGGTGGAATAGTGATAAACCATTCAGGAAAAAATGCCCTCAGTACACTCGGTCAGGAATCGAACTCCAACCTCCCCAACTAAAAAAAAAACACTATCTTATCTGAGACATAAATTTGGTATACGTGCCTAACGATGGAGTTGCTTGTTTATATTATTATTATTTGTTATTTGTACCTACTTTTTACACACAGCTTCCAAATAGCTTAATGTGGAGCCTTTAGGGTATGGATGAAGACAGTTGAAGACAATTCTCTCGCAAAAGTGTGAATTGGTGAAAGTAAAAATAACATTTATAAAGCACAGAGATAAAAGACGCACGTGAGTGTACCAATTTTAAATTTGAACCTCAAAATCCCCGTCACAAGCAATCCAGTCTAATTCCAACTTTACATCCTAGAACACGAATACACAGGTACAAGTATCTTCATAATTAGGCTTATATGTATAACAGTTTTAAATAAACGGTTTATAGGTTATTTGTTGAGATAGGTCTGTTAAGCCTCATTAATATTAAAACATATGGAATTTTATTTATTCAGATTTTTTCACAGCATCCTATTACCTATTCGGGTTATCTCACACACACACACACACACACACACACACACACACACACACACACACATATATATATATATATATATATATATATATGTGTACAGTTGAACTTGGATAATTCGAACGTATATAATTCGAATTCATGTTTAATTCAAACATTTACCTTGCTCCGTTGACACTTCTATTAAAACAATGTTAAAAAAATCACATATAAGTCGAAATGATTTTGTTTAATCCGAAGTAAAATTGCCTCAAATATGATCAAAAACAGTCTGAAATCTCGCGTAGGAAACACGTTTACTACTTGACTGTTGCTGCGCGGATAATAGGTAGGCTCTCTGCGTGCAGAGGCACTAAAGTTTTGTTTTTGGTGTTCCTTTTGAGGAGTTTGTGAACTTGGATGAGAACTTAGCAGTTTGGGGTGACCTTAAGACACACAATAATTTTGGTAGATTTAATGAACAATATAAATGACAGTGCAGATGAAGAAGAAGAACAGACGGAACTTCCAGAGAAGCCATGGACCACATCGAAGAGGTGAGAGACTTTTGTCCTGGGACAACATAATTATTATTATTATTAGCACCGCGTCTTACTACCCGTTTGGGTTATACGCACAACACAATGTTAGCCCCCTTATTTACCAGGTGCTCAATAAACTAAAGAGAGTTTACTCCAACTCAGAGTATTAACTCCAAAGACAATCAAAGATTTCTAGTTTTCTTTTAAAAACTGTAAATACAGTATTATGTACTGTACATGCTACTATGGAAAAACTAAGAATACATTTATACGTATACGGTATACACTACTGTAGTCTACTTCAATGAATTATTGATGTTTGAAGTTATTTCTCCAGCCCAAATAAAAACTTACTTAACTCTAATTTTTTGATAGTTCGAATTTTTCTAGTTGTCCCTTCATCTTAGAGTTAGCCAGGTTCGACTATATATATATATATATATATATATATATACAGTTAGACGCTGTGGTATATATATATATATACCACAGCGTCTAACTGTCTAAATTCCCGCTTGGACTATACGCCTATGTAATAATGAATATAATGAGTTAAGTATGAGGGAGGATGAATTTAGAGGAAGTTTACCCGCATTTGCGTGGAGGGAGAGTGAAAAATAATTCAAGGAAAATCACAATTAGTTCACCCAACCAGGATCGAACCTGCTCTCCCCGTTGTCATCACTCTATTCTAGTCTATTGCGAGAGTTATGCCTCATACTAAGCGGCCACTGATCCGGGTACACATAACTAAACTACGGCAAAGAGGTAGTTATGAAGGAGGTTTAATTAGAGGTAAGGTAGTCGTATAGATGGGTATTGTAAAGCTTAATTCGCATGTTTATCGAAAAGCGATAGCAGAAATGTATTTAGACCCATGATTCTTTGTAACATAAACTAAAACTGTTGTTGATTACAGACATGCTTTAATAATTTCGGGTGGATACACATTTCTTAAATAATAATATTACGATGGAGGTTTTTCTAATAATTTTGTTGTGTCGAGAAATAAATCAAACCAGAACAAGAAAGACACATTCCACTTCGGTTGCTGAATGATCTAACGCGCTACTCCCGCAATAGACTAGACTGCCGATGATGGGGTGATCGAGTTTCCAGTCTCGATCGGGTGTACTGAGGGTATTTTTCCAAAATGGTTTTCCTCTCTCTCTCTCCAAGCAAATATGGGTACATTTCCTCCTAATATAGCCTTTCTAATCCCTAAAACCATCAGAGTAATTAGTAAATAAGCGTATAACCCGAACGGAGACTATGACGCGATGCTAAAAATAGAATAACACACACTGTCTCCATTTAACAAGTTATTTCAAATCTCCTCACAACTTTAGATGTAGTTTGTTTGCGTGGTGTGAAGTATCTGTTAGCATCTTGATTTGTAGGTGCATGCGAGATGAATGACTCGGTTGGTTTAAGCATACTGATCACGACCGTTGGTTTTGAAATTTGATGGGGTCTCCTACCAGATATTTTCGCGACGAAGAAGGAACGTTTGAGGTTTATTCCAAGTCACTCTGAACAAAAAACGCTGATGGGGCGGAAATTCTGTGATTGGTTTAGATTTCTTCACGTGATCACATTTATGCTGTGATGTTGATTTTTGGTGAAAGTGAAAGTATATACTTTCAAAAGTATATACTATCAAAGTATATACAAAGTATATACAAAGAAAGTATATACAAATTAGGACTATATAAGAAAAAACCTTCTCAGTATACCCGGCCTAGAATCGAACCTATACATCCCCATCACCAAACTAAATGAGCTTGAGACTTATACCACTATCAATGAGGCCCGTCTTTAAAATGAGATTTTAAAAACAATGGAATATTTTGAAAAAATAAAATATAGACTATTACCAAAAAGAACCAAAGAATGAAGATATATTTTAGGCAAGAATCTTACGATGGGAATGGTAAAGCCCACACACAATATGTTTCAAGCAGCTATTATAGATGTAGGTCAAGAAAATATCTTATGCGGCCAGAATAATAATTTATACAACCCCTCACCCCACACACACACACATATTAACATTCATACTTAAATGTGTGTGTGGGAGCAAAATGGTCGTATTTCAATCTTGTAAGAAACGTATCTTTTGAAGATCTCACGTTTTCGTCACGGTCGTAAATTTTGGTCTAGACGTACCATGTGTGTTTTAACTTTCAGCACCCCATTTCAAACGTTATAAACAGTTGAGCGACGATAATCGCTAGCCTCTTGTGAGCCTATTTAACACAATTTGTAGAAGACCAATGACCACTGCCAGTTCAAGGACAGTGATTGGCAACAAATATAAAAATCAGAGAAGTGGAAAGGGAGGAGAGGAAGTTGCTAATCAGAATCATAGAAAGTTTCACAAGCAAGCTGTCCATTATCAGAGTGATTTGACTAACCAAGACTAGCACTATTTGACTTTTATATACAACGCACATATATGATCACATAAGTATAAGTAAAACGTTTGTTCTTAAATTATCATTAAATAAATAAATATGAGGGTCACTTCAACTATCTTAAGTCTGGTCAATATAATCACATCCTCATGCAATTAATTATATATCGGATAATATACGTCATTTGTATCTAAATATATGAAACAGAGAATCGAGATAAAAAATAATACTATTAATTAAAGAGAGAAAAAAGAGAGTAAAATAAAAAAAGTGTCAAAAAAGAATTTAAAAAAGAGAGTTAAATAAAGATAAAAAGCAAAAAGCTTCCGACTTAATGTCTCACAAACCTAGTTGTCTATTTTGAGAACCATTGTCTACTACCAGTCCAGATTATCCCAATTTCTATACTATTGGGGTAGTATTGAAGATGGTAGAATTTATAAGAAATTCACCCGCGTTTGAATGAAGGTAGAGCTGGAAACAATTGATGGAGTGCTACCTCAGTACATTCAGCCGATTTATAAACATCTTGATGACCTGGCGGTCTAGGGGTAAGGTGTTGTTAGACTTCTGTACTGAGGGTCCGGGATTCAATCCTCGGTCCCGGCACACATTTATCTGATTGCCATAACCTTCCTTCACCTCTGACCAGATGTGTATTAATCACAGCTTGTTAATGTGTGAAATGCCAGGCCTCCACCAGGGTTCGGATCCCACCCCACCACTACACATTAACATAAGTGCGTATAACCCGACCGGGTAGTAAGACGCGCTGCTAATAATAATCATCATCTAAACATCTCCCCCCCTCACCAGCCAATCAAATAAGTTTTTCCCCATGTCCTCCAGGGTGGGTAAACATTAAATATTCTTAGAGAACAGCTATACTCAAATATCGGTGAGGGTTCAATTATAAATTTTAAAATAAAAAGGGAGAAGTGGGAGGGAATATTTGTGGAGTTTTAGAAAGCACAGAGAATAGACTGGTCCTTCATTATGAAGCATAGGTTGCGTGTCAAATCAATCCCAAGGTCAGGATGTGTAGTGTTGCACAGCGCCAAATGATCCCGGCTGTTTAATATAAACAGCCACTTACAGTCCTGCCTACTCTGTATCTCTGCTATCGAATCATTTCTCTTTCACCTTTTGTTAGGGTAGGATTGTAAGGAACGCGAGATTAGGTAAATGTTTTTGCAGTTCTTAAAGCAAAACTTTTTTTGAACAAAACAAATAAAAAAACATTGCTCAAGTGGAAATATAGAGTTTAATTCTCTTCACATGACGATCTCAACAGTTGAGTATCTGTCATGAACATAGCAGCATTAAGTGAGACACTTTTTTAAATGAAGAGAAAAAGTTGTCAATAAATTCAGGGACGCCATTGACAGATATTCATGAAGCGTTGAAGTCACCACGTGAATAAAGTTAAACTCAATGTATATACTGGATTGATACATAATTTATTTTGACCAACAAAATGTTTTGGTATAAAAACAGCAATATTATTAACCTATTATTACGTATCCTACACTCTCGCCTTAAGCGCGCTACACAATGTCGAATGAAATGTTGAGTCAACGTGAAAAGCCCACTAGTGTGATTTATGACTTTAATTTCTGTTTCATAAGTTTCTGTAAAATTACTTTGAGAGCTGTAGTAGGACGTGTAAGTCCTGGCACGATAAAATCTGTCGAGGACGTTATGTAGGCGCCGGAGAAAAAAATTTCAATGCATACAATTGACACATTTGTCAAAATGCGTAGTCCAAGTATACGACGCTCTCAATTTTTGCGGAGGAAGGAATTTATCCAAAAAACCACGAACAAACTGGCTGCAGGATCGATATCTTTGTTGGAGTTCGTCCAGGAAGTGAGAAAAAAAAAAGTTCATTGCCCTAAAAATATCATGTAGTAGAAATATATGTTTTGGCGATTTTGATGATGAATTTGTGATACGTTCTGACTGTGATTTGTATTTTTTTTTATGTGAAACGCTACCTAATAGTATCCTTCCTAAATGTATTTTGCGACCAATTTGAGCTCTTCTGCGGGACAAATATTGGGTGTTTGCTAAAAATAACTGGACTGACTTTAGGTCAAAATAGTGCAAATGGGACACATTTGACAAACAGGCGTAACATAATCTTTCTCCTTCTTATTTGTTTAAAGCTGTATTGAGAGTAACATTACACAAATGGAGGCTCTCAAAATATCTCATGGGATGGCAGAGAACTCTGAAGGGCGGTCCATGCCGTCATTCAGCTTCGCTCAAGAGAGCCCATCACCTGTTCCAAGGTCATCGTACCCGCCTCTATTGTCTGATGCCGGGGGCGGTACACAGCTACACCGGTTCACAGGCCAATGCACGCCAAGCCACAGTTCCTACTGGGAACTACTTTAACCAACTAGTTCTAGTGTCGTTCTTACTCTCCTGCGCAACAAGAAACCTACATTTATAAACTCCCTGTAAGAAAGGATAGTTTCATTTACTGAATTAATATCAGGTGTATTTATAGTAGGATTCTGATATACAGTAACTTTTAGAAAATTCAAACTTATATTGAAGTCAAAATTGATAACATTTTACTATATTGTTGGTGTCATTGCATAAGTATTGATATTGACTATAAAAAGTGGCATATGCATATCACATTAACTTTAGTATAAATATAGTCGCTGAAATTTTTTAAAATATCTTTTGCAACTATCAAAAAAGCCTCTTTATATCTAAATTGGAATGGTATTTTTAATTAACTGAGTGACAAATTAATGGTGATGGATCTGGTTGTTGTGTATGTCTTATACTTGGTCTAGGATACATTACTAACAGCTAATAAACGGATATCTGCGCGCGTGGGCTTGGGGAAGAGGTGTTTTATGGGATTCAAAGCCACATCCCTCCCCATTAAATTTTCCGAAGTTTTTAATATGAAGATTAAAGATGGCCATGTATCAAACATCAAATAACTTGTAGAGGCATTCTCTTTTCAAAAATATGCCAAGGAAGGATCACTCCAAATAATTTATAGAGGCATTTAAATTTTAAAACATTACAGGCAAATATTTTAAATGGGTTCTAGAAGCAACCAATTTTTTAAAAAAATACTGTAAGTGGGCCACTCCAAATAGCTTCTAGGGGCAGCCAAATTTCAAAAAATGTCCGAAGGAGGACCACTTCCAATAGCTTCTAGGGAATTTAATTTATAAGAAAAAATCTGGATGGGCATTACTTAAAAAGTTTTTAGAGGCATCCATTGCTCAAAACATGTCAAAGGAGGACTACTTAAAGAGTCTCTGAGAGTATCCAAATTTCAATTTGGGGGGGAGGGGGGAGCATTATTTTAAATAGATTTGAAAGGAGTATAATTTTCAAAATCCCTCCATATGAGGAATACTCCAAATAGTTTTAGAAGACTCCAAATAGCTTTAGAAGTATACCAGTCTTAACATTAACTGTGGAGGAGAGAGGGGGAGAGGAAAGTAGAAAGTCCCTGAAAAACTTTTGGTCCTTTCTTTTCTCTCCACCCTCACATAAATAAAGTTCCACAACTATTGTACTAAACAACAATCCTCTTATTGCTTATGCCTTAGTATTAAGTCTTAACTTCATGTCATAAACTTGAGGTTTTAAACCCCCCTCCCCCGTCCTTTTCCCCCAAATTAAACTTTCCCAAAGCCAATGTAATTGCGCGTATAGTAATAGAAAATAGATTGTTAAACAAAAAGCAAGTAAATTATTTACAATCTTTATTAAGTCAGCATTAATAAAGAAAGAGATATAAAAATTAAAATGTATGTCTTGATTCTACAAATAAAAGGAAATATTCATTAACATATTCTAATAAAATAAATTAGACACCCATGTCGTAGGGAAGAGTAAAAGCTATGAAATATTAATACTACACTTTTTGAAAACTAGCATTCAGTAAAAATAATATACCCATTTCAAAACTTACTGTACAACTGCTGGGTCAAGATATAGTTGATAGCAAAGAATCGGTTTTGACTGTTCAATTGTTACTGTTAAAACTTAAAACTATTTAATTTCATCCCTACATATTTGAAATAACCTGATTCGGTGGCCACGTGGTCTTAAGCGTCACTTTCACAATAGACTAGCCTGTTGATGACGGGAATATCAGAGTTCGATCCCAGTGTGGTGTACTGATAATTTTTTCTTAAATGGTTCCCCCCTCTCTCTCCCCACGCAAATGCTGGTACACTTAATCTTTATTCAACCTCCTTAATCCCAAAACATTAGAGTAAATAGTAGGGTACATAGGCGTATAGCCCAAGCGGGTAATAAGACGAGGGGATTTGAAATATATATCACGTTTTTAGAAATTATCTCGGCGAGAAGAATGATCTATAAACTGATATTCAAAAATGTGTGTGTTTGGATACGTTCATTAGGTAAAAACAAAAGTTGTCAGCCTCTTCTAGTTTAGTATGCTGGTGATGTAGATGACAGAGCTCAAATAACAGCAAAATTTACTCAGGTATTTTTTTTGGATTTGATTCCAATGCTCGTATCACGTAAATGTAGGAAAAATTAAGACCAATTTGAACTTTCAAATCCCTGTTTCACTAGTGTACAAAAGAAGAAGATTTTTTTTAGCACTGCGTCTTACTACCCGTCAGAATTATACGCTTCTGTACTGACTACGCTAATGGTTTTAGAGTTTAAAAAGGTCATATTTAGATAAAGTGTACCCGCATTTGCATGGAGGAAGAATGTAAAACCCCTTTAGAAAAACCACCCTGAGTACACCAAACTGAGATTCGAACCTTGATCTACTGCAAGGGTATCGTGTTAGATCATGTGGCCAAAGAAGTAGGTTGATGAGGATATTCCCAACAGAGAATAAATTGAAAAAAAAAGAAATAATTGATTTTCTAAAATATATATTTAATATCTATAAAATCTATAGGAAAAGAGCCCGTGGCAACGTCCCGCAATCTAGCCTTACCAACCAAGAGGCTGCCGTCTTTTGGCCAAGATAGTGCTTACTTACGCAGATATAGGATGTCATGTGGTCAGTACAACGAACCGTTAATCAAGACTGGGATAGTTCTAGAAAAATCCCTCGACCCCAGATGGGTTTGAACCCCCCCCAAAACAACAGGTCCTGAGGCGAGTAATTTGCCCCAAGACCCCCGTGGTCGACTTTAAAAAATAATAAATAATGAAAAGGCGAAATTAGCTTTTAATACAACGATCTTTAACGTGAAATGTTTCAATTCTGAGATAAAATAATGTTGGTTGTAATAATAGCTCTAGTCTTCCTTAAAAGAAAAAGAAAAAAAAATGTTTTAATAAGAGACACAACAACAAAACATTTCAAGATAAAATTTAGGATTGTTTTAGTGGTTTCAAGGCTTCAAAACTTCCATTCTCATGAGAAATACCACAGTGTGAGGACTTTTTGCTCCGAGTATGTGGTACCCTTAAATAAAGGAATATTTTCTTGAGTGATGTGGATTGTAATTAAAGAAACAAGACACATAAGTCAAACCTTTGCTCATAACTCAAGTTCCGACGTACTCGCTCCCTTTCCTTGTTTTTCACGACCAAATCGGCTTAAATTGAATAGAAACCGGGGAAAGCTTTTAACAAGCCTAGCCCCTACCCCCTCCATTTCACACACACACACACACACACACACACAGGCACAAGCAATGGTGTGCGGCGTGTAGGACCCCCCCCCCCCCNCCTTCCTTTCACAACCGCTGAAGTCAAAGCTTCACAAGCGATCGAGGGAGGGGCGCGATGGTGGAAGGCAGGCGAGATTGCCTCTGGGGGCCCCCCCCCCCTCACGAAATCGGGCTCCCTGGCGACCTATCCGTGTGTGTGACGAGTTAAGTGGTGCCCTGTTTTTAGAGAAAATATAAGTATTTTAAGGTGTAGTCTAAGGGTTGGCACACAGCTGTCATATCGCATCTTATCGGTTCGGTAAGTAATTTTTCATGTTAGTGCACATGTCTTGTCCTTATTGCATCTAATTGGTACAATTCCACCTTACATTGTATGGAAATGTGGAAAATATCATATTGTGAATAGCTTCCACGCCAGTGTAGTGCGTCATAGTATGCGCCAACCCAAGGCCGTAGCCAGCCAATAATTTCAGTGGGGGTTTAGTGGGGGTTTAGTGGGCCCATCCCCCAATTGACGGAGGCAAGAAAAAAATTCTAAATAAAAATTGTTCTAGAAACTATCTGAAGTGTTTTTTTATGGCAACACTACCCCCTAACTAACGGAGGCTAGGACAAATTCTAATTATTAAACGGCTCTAAAAGCTCTCTAAAGTGTTTTTTATCGTAACATAACCCATCAACTGCCGAAGGCTAGGAAAAATTCCAGATATTAAACAGCTCTAGAAGTTTTTTAAAGTGTTTCTTTATGGCAACATAACCCCCTACCCGCCGAAAAATAAGAACAATTCTAAATATTAAACACCTCTAGAAGCTATCTTAATTTTTTCTTAACACCATAACTGCCAAAGGCTAGAAACAATTCTAAATAACAAACACCTCTGGAAGCCCTCTGAAGTGCTTTTTATGGTAGCACAGCCCCCTGATATGTACTTGTACCTTAGTTTTGATATTGTTTGAACCATAAATAAAGCCATATATATTTTGTTCATAAAATTTCGGGGGGAGTTTGAACCCCGAAACCCCCCCCCTAGACTACGGCCTTGCGCCAACCTATAGTTTATTCATTCTAATATAACTCACATCAGCAGACACGTGGACTAAATATCAAACTACTGTAGTATTGTTTGATTTGCTTGTGACGAGAAGGTTGGGTTTCAAACCCCGGGAGGGTTTGTTGAGGAAATATTATCTCTAGATTAGTTTCTAACCCTCCATCCACTTGAATTAAAGTATAATTCCTCCAAATATTGTCTACTTCATCTGTTGCACAGTAGCGTGATTAAATGCGGATATCACCTGCTTCGGTGGCCACATGGTCGAAGGCATCTCTCGCATGTTAGACTAGACTGACGATGACAGGGAGATAGGGGTTCGAATCCTGATCAGGTGTAATGAGGGTGGGTTTTCCTAAATGGTTTCCAATATACATCCACGTGAATGCAGGTATACTTCCTCTATGTTCAACCTTTCTCATCCCTAGTTCATTAGCTTATTTAGTACGTACGAGGAAAACATGAATAGTTCGTAAGTCACGGTGCTAATAAAACCAAATATTTTGAACGGGTAGTAGGATGCAATTTAAAAAAAAAGTGCTAATATTTTTATTGAGTGCTTAGTGAGCATATTAATATAACACCAAATATTAAAATACACACCTTAGAAAGTCAGCCTAGGGCAATAAGAATAATGCAACACATGCAACGCTAGAGGCTAAATGTTTTCTAATAGGATAGCAGGAGGTAAATGTCTATGAATAGTAGGGAAAACCTTGTAAAATGACGTATGGAACGAGGTTACCGAGTGTCACCATTTGGGTTTTCCACAGGTTTAAACTAATGAGTTAGGGATGAGTAAGGTATAATTTGTAGGAAATGTATCCTGATTTTTGTATAGGAAAAGTCTAACACTATATAGAGAAAATTCACTTAAAATTACACCTTATCGTAATTGAAGATCCAACCTCCCCATCACTGGAAGTTTAAGACTATTGCGAAAGTGATGCTCTAGAGTGAGGTGTAGAATTTTTAATCACTGATGCGAGACTAAATGCTAGTTTCTCAAAATGACCATTACAATGCACCACATAAAAGCTAGTGGCTTTTTATCACTCACTTGCGCAGCAACTATTACATTAATTATAATATAAGGAGCGTACTTGGATGTTACAATTACTTAAATTGATTGGTATAACTGCTTTGGTCAATTAAATCAAGATAAAATAAGAAACATAACGTGCAAGATAATTTATTTATGGAAAAACCTAATTTTTATAAATTATGAAGTTAATTAAAACAGGTAAAATAACATTTCTAAAAAAACATCAGTGATATTGTTACAATAATAATGTTCTTAAATTATAAAATTATCAGAAAACAGGGAAAGAAAAAATCTGTGATAATAAAACATTTTAAGTAATACCAGGTTATATGATTGGCTGATAAGAAAAAAGACTTGTGGAAAATTGGCAATTAACTATATTGGAGTTATTAATACCTTAAAAACGTTAAGAATGACTATTTTTAATCAACTTCATAATTCATGACAATTTTGTTTTTTCCTTAAATAAACTATCTTGCAAGTTATATGTTTCTTATTTATATTAATTTAATTGACCAAAGCAATTCTGCCAATCATTTTAAGTAATTTTAACATCCAAGTACGTTCCTCATAGTATAAATTCACATTTATCCTTACTACAACTATAATGAATATTACTGAGACTATTACATGGTTACTTTAAAGAAACGATTATTACATCAGACGTTTCTAGAAATAAAACTGTACAGTTTCGCTTTTGGAAAATAAGATTTGAATAAAATTGAGGTGTGAGTTTCCAAAATAATATTATTTTATTTGAAAAACTTGAGCTTTTATCTAAAGCTTATTAATATAGCACTATAGATTATCAATCAAATAAATAATCACCCGCTTTGGTGGGTACAAAGTTCAAGGCGCTACTCTCGCAATAGACTAGAGTGCCAAAAATGGGGATATCGAGGTTCAATCTCTGTCGGGTGTACTGAGAGTGTTTTTTTTCTAAATGGCGTTTCACTCTCCCTCCACGAAAATAAAGGTACACTTCCTCCCTCTAAACCCAACCATCCTCATCCCTAGCATATTAGAGTAAATAGTATATATGCGTACAGCCTGAACTCGGAGTAGGACGGGGTGCTAAAAAAATAAATTAAAAAAACATAATTTTACAGGCGCACGCTGTAATCTACCCGCACAATGGTTTTTTCTACTTTTTCCTTGTGCTACGTTATTCAACCCCAAGGTCAAACTCATATGAGGGCAAGATGACAATATGTGCAACTTTTACTAAACACTTCTAAAATGTTGTTAACTTTGAATTTTCAAAAGATTAACAAAGTTAAAATTAAGTTCAAAAAAGAGTATTTTTTTAAACTAATGATAGTAAAGTATCATGCAGGAGACCCTTATGTTAGGAAATCTCTCATGTTACAGTGGGTGACCCGCCTCGGTGGCGTAGTTGGCTAACGCGCTAGTCGTGTTGAACTAGACCACCGAGGATGGGGAGATCAAGGTTCGAATCTCGGTCGGGTGAACTGGGGAGGGGGGTGGTTTCCTAAATGGTTTTCCAGTCTCCCTCCATGCAAATGCGGGTTCACTTCCTCTCAATTCAACCTTCCCAATTCCTAATTCATTAGTGTAATTATTACTTAAGCGTATAACCCGAACGGTTAGTAAGACGCGGTGCTAAATAAAAATAAATAAGTAAGAAGACCTTTAAGCAGTTGAAAAGATAACAAACATTATACTGGACCAGAAAGAGATAGGGTGTAATGAGGTGAACTGGATAGAGCTAGCTTAAGATAGGGATAGGTGACGTACCTTTTTAAGTGCGGCAATGAACTTTCGAGTTCCTAATTTCATTAGGAAAGCATCGCGTTTTACTACCTAATCAGGTTATGTGCAAACGTACTAATTACGCTTACGAGCTATGGATGAAGAAGGTTGAATATAGAGGAAGTGTACCCACATTTGGGTGGAGAGGGAGTGTAAGACAATTTTGGAAAAACCACCCTCAGTACACCCGACCATTATATGAACCACGATCTTACTGTCATCAGCAGTCTAATCTAATACGAGAATGATTTCTTAGACCATTCGGCCACAGAGGCAGGTTATTTTAAAATAATAAAATCCTTTAATATCATCAACTTGATCCGGGATCACTAAAATACATTCAGTGAGCCCGCCTGGAATAAAGGTAATGTAGTGTTTCACTGCCTTGTCAGATTACATCGTTTAAGCTTTTATTGAGAGTCACCAAAATATCCGTCGAGCATTACCAATTGAAATTTATGTGCTTTGATTACGTGCTTCATCTCTTACTAGAAGTTTGAGTCGTCTTCATACTTACACTTTTGGCGTAGGAATGATATGGGAGAATTCAAAGGGAGTATTTTTAAACTCGCGTGGAGGAAGAGTGGAAACACGTTTAAAAAATAGCACTTCAGTATAGTTGTCAGGAATTAAACTTTGACCTCTTCCTTGGTAAATAATAAACGACGACAATGATGCTTTTATCTGAATGTCCCTAGAGCGAGTCACACTAGTTTGTAATACAGGTTAGGAAAGTAAAATAATTGCATTATTTATAGGCTACCTTTCAAAACGGTTTTTACATTGCGAGAGATTAAAATGTCACCACATTAGGTGACTTAAGTGTTGTATCACTACCATTTGAACAAGGGAGTGGAAAGGGGGCGTTTATAAGGGGGAGGGGCTGGACCATCCTGAAATTTGACTGTCCCCACTAAGGGGGGTCCATATATATAAAGAATATTGGCTAAAGATAAAGTCAATTTTATAGTGAACTCCCCTGAATAAATTATCTTTCTACACTCTTGAATTTGAATCCTGGTGAGTAGCTTACAATTTAGAATTTGGAATGAAGGTAAACAGCGGTAAGAAGAAATTGATGCGAGATGGAAAGGAAGAAGTCAATGTTTTTATATCCATTGAAGGGAAGAAAATAGATCAATTAAGGTCGTTCAGATATTTGGGGAGTATGGTGACTTGGAATGGACACTGTACGGAGGAAGTTAAAAGAGAGATAGTCATGGGGATGGAAGCATAGAAGGGTTGAGGAAATTACTGACAGCGGGAAGAATCCTGATTGAGCTAAGAAAGAGTTTTGTAAAATGTTTCGTATGGTGTGTGGACAGTTACAAAGAGGTAACAAAGGTATTTGGAGGGTTTTTAAATGTGGTTGTGTAGAAGAGTGGAGAAAGTGAAATGGATGGAGAGGTTAAGGAATGAAGAAGTTTTAAGGAGGTTAGGAGAGTAGAGGATTCTGATAGGGATGCTAAATGAGAGTAAAACATCTTGTTTGGACCACACACTAAGTAGGGATTGATTAATGAAGAGGGTCATGTAGGGGAAGATAGAGGTAAAAAGAGGAAGAAGAAGAAGGGAATGCTAACAGATATCAAGAAAAGAAGAAGCTACAAGAGGATGGAAGAAGACACTTAGGACCGAGTAAAATGGAGGATGTTCAGTTAATACTTGTCTCAGGACAGATTCAGAGAATAAGAATAATCTTAAAGCATACCTACATTGCTGTTTAACTGTCATGTCTAGTTGGCGCTCGAATAAGGGAAGAAACTGTCTTATCACATTAAGGAGGGAGTGTAGGGAACTTGAGAAAGGTAAGTGTTTTTGCAGTTCTTACATCAAAAAATTTTTTGTACGGAAAAAAAAAATCAAATATTTCTCCAATAGAGACATAGATTTTAATTTTCTTCACGTGGTGACCTCAACAGTTATTTTATATATATATATATATATATTAGGTTATGAGTCCTTAAATCTTAAAGTAATTGATAAACTCATGTAAAGTTCACGTTAAATTAAACTATTGAAATAAAATAAGGTTTGGAAAAAATGGACATAAATATATAATTAAACAACACAACTGCTTCCATAATTCAGTAAAAGTACAAATAAATATACGTCATTTTCACAATGATATAAATTTAAAAAAATAAAGTTTGGGGAGTTACTTTGAAATCCGCGTGATGCAAGAGAAAGCGAAAACTATATATTTTGTTCTTTAGGATGCAAAGTGACAAGATTCCATTCGGAAATAGAATTCTTTGTTCACGTCATTGGAATGACAAGACGTTAAGTGGTGATGGTCGGGTTTAGTTTGAAGGTTTCTTCTTTTATGGGTGGAAGGGGTGTGTTGTCTTGACTTTTAAATGTCACATGATGGGAGACCTATCTTTTAAGAATGTTTGAGTCAGTTTTGAATAATGTATATTATTTTGGTTTTTGTTTTTAAGGGGGGGGGTGGGATGGGTTTGTACTCTCTTGATTAACAAACTTTTAATCTGAAATAAATACAGCAGGAGCCAGTTTCTTTTTACATTGTCATTATAAAGTTCTGCCATATCAATATAATTATTAATCAACAATTAGTTAAACATCCATAAACATCAATAGATACGTTACAAATATTTTTATAACAATTAGGATTTTAAGGAACCAATAAAGTAAAATGATTTCACAAAAATTAGAATAAATAATCCGCGTAAGTTGGCATGCTATCTAAATTTCGAGCTCATTAAGTTTAATTTTCCGGTTACAATAAGGTCGGAGCTTGAATACCAGCAGAAAAGTGTACTGAGAGGGTATGTTCCTAAATGCCTTCCCACGATGCCCACGCACATATGTGGGTATAGTTTCCCCCAATTCTACCTTACTCTTATTAATACATTAGCTAATAAATATGCGTTTATCATAAATGGATGGTTAGAATGAAAGAGAAAAATTGATATAAAAAAAAAGAGTTAAAATCATGTTAAAACTTGCTTAAACCTTCACATTGTGCTATTCTTTTGGAATCCATTTCGTTACGATTAATTCCAGTTTTATTGTTTCAATTTAAGGAGGGTGTTGGGAAATATAATAATTATTTTGAGTCCTCACCAACACGTGGACAAACATGTCCATTCTTTTTGAGTGGATTGCTGGGGACAGAGGGATTGGGGCCTAAATTCCGGATACGTTCTATGAGGTGATTTGTCCTATATTGTTTTCAAATCCTCACATACACGAATGCTGGAGTGCTCTCTTTAAATTATACCTTCATCAATTCTATATAATAATTGTAAATATACGGAGAATCCAAATTGATATGGTTGTTTAGTCTTGATATATATTATTGCGTACCAGTTATCATTTATCTGCAAATAGCTTCCTCTATTTGAGTCATATGAGCTACTAGCTCTCATTTAATAGAGGGAGGGGGAAGAATGAACCTATTTTCACTTTAAATTGATAAACAAAAACAATATTATACCAAATAAATAACAGGAATAATATGACAAGTACTCGCTTCGGTGGCCACGTGGTCTAACTCACTACTCTCTTGTTAGACTAGACTGCCGAAGACGGTGAGATTGGGGTTCGAACCAGGTCGGGTGCACTGAGGGTGATTCCCCTAAATAGTTTTCCACTCTCCTGCCACACGAATGTGGGTGCACTTCATCTCAATTAAAACTTTCCTAATCCCTAAACCATTAGTGTAGTTAATACATAGGCGTATAATCTGGATGGGTAGTAAGATGCAGTGATAAAAATAATATGACAAGGGAATTAAGTCAGATAAAACAAGTTACCTTTCTCATTTATACATTCCTACCAACATGGATTTTCAATTTTAAACAATTAGCTATGTATTTTACGATTTTAAAAGTGTCCCCCATTAGACCATACTTTCGGAGAGGTCCTCCAACCCCCCCCCCTAACCCCTTTTTCCCCGCCCTTGTTTTCCCTGCTAAAGACCACTGTTTTAGTTAATTTCAACATTCCACTGCCAGGCCATGAGTATTCTAGTAGTTTATTTACAAGGTATCTTTGTAGCTAGTTTGACTGGATTTTAAACCATTTAAGAGCCAAGTCAAATGTTTCTTAAAGGTGAACAAAAGCTTTTCTTGCCTTTAATTCAATGCAACCTTCTTTTTTTTTTTAATGAATTGGATTATATGAGCTCACAAATCATAATCATTTCGCATCTGTTTATAACAGTAAGAAAGGAAATATATTATACAACAAAATATTTGATTAGCTTATTGCTTTCCTGGCATTCGAGCATACACTAACTAAAACTTATCCGTCACTGTAACCTTATTAAGGGGAAATATCACAGGAAGAGGAACTTTGTGTTTGTTTGGAAACACTTTGTGTGATGCTTGAAACATACCGGAAACTAATGAAACCCTTAATGAACTGAAGGTTCCAACCCCTCGCTTGTTTTTCCTATCCAATTGTTTTGCCACCACCACGTTTGTCGTTTGTCTTTTGTCAAGACAATGGAGCGTGGGAGGTATGATCTCGGCAGCTATGCGCGAGCTAGGGGGTCATAATCATAATGGCAGCTTTGCATTCTGGTTTGGAAGGGTTGCTATGGTAACTGCTGTTCGTGAGGGAGGATTCAGATAACTCTCAAGCTTGGAACATCTGATTCACTAACAGATTTCTTTTGTTGGTGTGGTTTATGGCTTTAAGTCGAATTAAGGAGGCCGTCTACTAAAGCGCTGAGACACATTGCAGACGTTTATAGATGCCAAATTATTAAATAATGTGTATTTGGAAGATGGTACAGGAAAGGTGGATAGTAAACATATAAAAGGGAACAAACACAATATGGAAATATGTTTTCTATCCACCTTATCCTGTGCCTTCTTCCAAATACATATATAAAATACCTAAAAAAAAGTTAAAAGATGTTTTCCTTTTGGAGATAAATTATTTAAAAAGAGATTTGCAATTGTAAACTATGTTTCATACCAAAATGGGAGTTAAGCTAACATGTACTTAGCGTTAAAAACACTCATCCTAATTTTACTTTTGTATTAAAAAAAGTATTAAGAGTAGAACTATATTTTCATTACTTTACACGTAATTTCGTAGCTCTAAGGTTAAGGTAAATTCTAAGAAATATAGAAATGTTTTTTATATAAAAAAATTATAATCATATTTTAATAGGATCATATCAGACAAGACAGTATTGATATAATGGTTCGGATATTTAAAACTAATATTTTCATTATAAAAACAGCATTTAGGTAATATACGGTCAATTTTGAACCCATGCCACCTACCTGTAGGCTTCTACCCTCACTCCCTGATATTTCTTGAGAAAGATCTCCGTCTGAGGTCTACATACACCCGTAGCCTAGCAGTCCCTTTTCTTTTATTTAGCCTATGATTGTTACTTTTGTTAAGTTTTCATTTTAAAGTTTTAATAAATAAACTTATTTTATTTATTCTTTCACCACGTCTCACTATTCATTCGGGTTGTACGCTAGCTTAATAATTACGCAGATTTGTTAAAGTTAAGAAAGGTAGAATTGAAAAGAAATGTACTTCTATTTACGTGAAGAGAGTATCATAAACTATTTAGTAAAAGCCACCCTCCTAGACCTCCTTGTTATTGGCAATCCAGTCTAATTTTGAGTGTGACATGTTAAACTATATGGTCACCGATGCGTCTGGCTTATAACATCATGATTCAATACAATTCAAAAATGATATCTTCAAAATGGTGTGCTTTATAAACAAATGTTGTAGAGATGTGAGAATCAAACCCTCAAATTTCGGCTCCAAAGTATGATGTGCTAAACACTTTATTATACTGGTGGTAGAGGTAAAGTTATAATTTCACAATATACCACAAATAACCATTTTAACGGTCATGAAATTATATCCAAAAATTAGGATAAAGTATTTTAATCATTTATATATAAACATTTCTAGAACCGTGTATTACAAACTGTCCGGGTTATACGCTTCTTTAATAATTATGGTAGTGGTTTTAGGGATAAGGAAGGTTATAATTAGAGGAAGTGTACCCGCATTTGCGTAGAGGGAGAGTGGAAAACCATTTTGGACAAACCAACCCCAATACACCCGACCAAGATTCTAACCTCGATCTCCCTGTCATCGGCCGTCTAGTTTACTGCGAGAATTGCGCGTTAGACCATGTGACCACCAAACCGGTCTTAAGCATATATAGCAATTTATATACATCATTTTATAATATATATATATAACAATAATAATATACATATACACGAATGTGCTTATGTATCGCGTATCTATACATGTTGACTATCCACACACACTATTGGGTAAAAGGATGTGTGAGATAAAATTTAAAAGAAGTGCACCCAAATTGTCATGAAGGTTAAAGTCAGAAACTCTTTGAAAAAAGAAAATCCCACTATATAGGGCTGATATTCGAATCCTGTACTTCCTATCATTGGCAAACCAGAAAAGAAGAGATTGACGCCTTTGTCTATATGATCACGCTTGTGGGTCACATTGATTAAACAGCAGTGGGTGAAGGTGGTTGTGTCAATAATAAGAGTTTGTATATAGGTCATGTAATTCAGCGCTTTTGAACTGGGCTCCACGTCAGTTATCTCAGGTTCCATGACAAAATTTCAAGATAGTATGTATTTGTTTCTTACACTAAAATATCAACTGTAATTAAAATTGCCCATTTTTTATTTTATTTTTCAAATATTATTAAAGGACATTTACCAAAGGCGCAGCCAGAACATGTGGTGTTTTCGATTTGTTTTATACTTTTATAAATGAAAAATATAACTATTTAATTGAATGTTCATACTATTAGTGTAAACAGTTTTACTTTTATAAATTAATAATATAACTATATTTATTGAATGTTCATAATATTAGTGTAAACATTTTTACTTTTATAAATGGATAATATAACTATATTTATCGAATGTTAATAATATTAGTGTAAACAGTTTTACTTTTATAAATGAAAAAATAACTATCTTAATTGAATGTTCATAATATTAGTGTAAACAGTTTTACTTTTATAAATGAATAATATAACTATCTTTATTGAATGTTCATAATATTAGTGTACACAGTTTTATGTGGGTTCCAACATGTATTTTTTTTCTGATGCCAGACCACCCTTGATATAAAAAATGTTTAGGAAACCCTGGCGTGGTTCACACTAAATACATACTTCTATAACTAGTTGAAAAATAGAATCTCTTAGGTCAGTCGCCATAGTAAGAAGGCAATAAAAACGGAGAAAGCGTGATAAAATAGGTTTACTTAGCGTTTATTATTAGAAAAACCAATCACTAATATTTATAATATTTATTATTAATAGACTTATCAGTTTCACCTCTAGTTCAGAAATCACCATCTTTTAGAATTTTTCTTGAACACGAGTTTTGAAAGTTGTGCTCTAACGGTCATTGAACCGAGACATTTGGGTTCAATGACCCTGATAAGAGCGTGCAAATAGGACGTGATATCCGTGTCCGGTGATTTGTTACCTGTTGGAACAATGAATGACTTGTTCATTGATTAGCTCGAGAGACTACTCTGTACAGTGGCGCAACCAGGATGAAAATGAGGGGGGGCCACTAACAGAATCTAGTATCTCAAATGCAACCTTAAGGGTATATTTATTATATGGGAGCAGCACTTTTTACTTTCACTTATCAAGAGAGATATTGTGATCATGAAAAAAAAAGATCTAGATATTGTGACAAATTTTTACCTTTTATGTGAACACGTACCCAAAAAAGTTAATTTTACAATTCTGTCTATAAGTATGTCCCTGGGCACAGATCCAAAACAGTTTGATGGATTTTATTCAGACTTCATATTTAGATTTATTAGATTTATTACCTTTTTCCTTCAATAAAGGAAAGTTTAATAATGAATAATTTTATTTTTGAACTCCAAATTTTTTCAAAAATGGCTATAACAATTTTGTTTGAAATGTATATCTATGATTTTTTTGGCATGACAAATAGCATTATATACTTGGTTATCGTGCAAAAATTCGTTGAAGGGTAGTTTAATAATGATGATTTTCAATAATTAGGTATTTTACAAACAGTGGTATGGATTTTGTTTCAAATGGGTATATTGGGGTGTATGACATAGCAAAAAACACTGTGAACTTGTTTTTGGGGTAAAACTCATTTATGGGTATTTGACTGATGACTGATTTTACAAAAACTTGAAATATTTTACAAATGGCTCTAATGATTTGGTTCCGAATGGATATCTGGGAGTGTCTCACATGAAAAATAACAGTGTATACTTGTTTTCGGGGTAAAAACTAATTTTTGAGTCGTTTACTTATGACAAGTCTTTTAAAAAATTGAAATATTTCACAAACGGCTCTAACAATTTGGTTCCAAATGGGTATTTTGCGATTGTTTGACAGGACATAACAGTATATACTTGTCTCGGGGGTACAAACTCATCATTGGGTAATTTACTAAGAACTGATTCTTCAAAAACTTGATCTTTTTTATAATGGCTCTAACGATTTGGTTCCAAATGTGTATTTTAAGAATGATATAACAATTGACATTGTATAATTGTTTTTGTGATAAAAAATCAATTTTGGGTAGTTTATTAATGATTTATATTTAAAAAACTGAAATATTTGCAAAAATGTAACTATTTTTACTTTCTCTCTATCTTACATGTAGAGAAAGTATGGTGATCGTCAAAAAAATCGAACTCGAGATTTTGATGAATTTTGACGTTTCATGACTTCCTGAATCCGAAAAAGTGGTTTTTGAATTTCTGTCTGTCTGTCTGTCTGTCTGTCTGTCTGTACCTCCAACTAGAGCCTAAACTATTTTACCGATTGAGCTGAAACTTGATATCTAGGGTTTTCATAGGGTTGCCCCGAGGGGTTTTTGGAATTGGATATCTACCCCTAAAATTAAGGGTAGTTTACTGAAGGGAAAAAAGAGAAAAAGTCGATTTTCTCAAAATCGGCTCTAACGATTTTGATTAAATTTCATTTATGAACATTAATAAATATTCCAAACAAAATGGCTACTCTCAATATTTCGGCAAAATGGCTTTAAGGGCTCCGGTCTGATGCGTAAATTAACATTTTTTATAATAGCTCCGAAACTATTTGAGATATGAAATTACTTAGCATTACAAATATGTATATATATTTATAATACAGATATTTTATCCGAAACATATTTTTATAAAATCAATAACTTTCAATCTATACGCAATTATATGAATTTTTTAACTTTTTGGACATTAAAGTTTAAGTATTGCGACCGTAAAAAAAACTAACCTGAAATGTTGATGGATGTCGACGTCTCATGACCCCCCGAACCCTAAAAAATAGTCTTTGCAATGCCGTCTGTCTGTGTGTCTATAAAAACTTAAAATTAAGGGTAGTTTACTGAAGGGCGAAAAGAGAAAAATTTGGTTTTCTCAAAATCTGCTCAAACGATTTTGATTAAAATTCGTATCTAGGCGTTGATTAAGATTATAAATAAACTGGCTATTTTCATTTTCCTATGAAAATGATTTTTAGGGTACTTTACAGAAGCGTTAATTTCCGTATCTCCACAACTATTTGAGAAACTAAACAACTTATCATTGCAAAATTGTAGGACTATTAGAAATAAAAAACTTTTATTTGACATATATTTTTATAAAAGCAACAGTTTCTGAGATATTTGCAAATATATTAATACAATTTTGTGAGCTTTAGTTGTAAACATATACTACTTAAGTCTTAACGCAATAATTCTCCAATGCCATAGAGTAATTAAATATAAGTAAGTATCTAAAAAAAGTATGTTATTTTTCCTTAAAGCTCTTAGGAGAAATGTTTGCACAGCAATGATCTATCTCCATTTTAGACTCAATAGTCAATATTTACATTTTTTATTGGTCAAAATGTATAAATGAATATTTAAATATCAATGCGATGACTTGAAGATCTGCAACACCTTATAAAATGTTAAAATTTTAACCAGAAATCGAAATTTTAATACGAAGTGTTGACCCTTGTGGAAGACATTAAACTGTTTGAAATGCTCTTAGGTGGACAAAGATGCGCCTCTTTTCTCATTGATTCTATATCATTGTATATTATTTTATGCGTGT
The DNA here is from genome assembly GCA_902155825.1 of Timema genevievae. NCBI lineage: Eukaryota > Metazoa > Arthropoda > Insecta > Phasmatodea > Timematidae > Timema > Timema genevievae. Next base: position 150,749 of record CABFWO010000302.1, on the reverse strand, counting down.
TCTTATGTGGAGTGGTGATGATACAATGTCCATTATTCCGTTCAGAAATCTTACGAGTTTATAGAAAGAGAAAGTCTGTGCGGTGCTCCGTACCATTTATTTTCCAAATGGGTAGCTTGATAGTGTTTGACATGAAAAATAACCCTGTAAACTTGATTTTGGGTAAATATTCAATAAAGGGTGTTTAATAAGAAGTATTTTTTTAAAATTAAAATTATTTTAAAAATGGCTGTATTATTTTACTTAAAATATGTATCTGAAGAGTTTTTGACATGAACATGACAAATAAATCTGTATACTTATTTTAGGGGGGAAAATCTGGCTAAGGTTACACTGATGATTTTTTAAATTTGAATATTTAAATAAAAATTACTTTAGCTATTTGGTTAAAAACTGATATCGTGAAATTTTTTAACATATCAATAATAATATCTTTACTTCTCTAAAATAAATTAATTTAAGGGACTTTTAGCTGCAAGAAATTATAGAAAATTTGAAAGTTTTGGAAATTTTCCTTGTAGATTGAATACAAAATGGGAATATGTGAATAGTGTTTCACTATACATAATAATAATAATAAAAGTACATTTTTGTTTTTACAAATAACAAATAAATGTTTGGTGGTTAACAATTTTTTTTTAATGTTAATTTTGTTAAAATTTTTAAACAATTTAGTTTATAATGTATATAAAGTGATTATTGTGATAACTAGGTGACGTGTTTGTTTTTATTAGTAAAGGTTTTTTAAGAGTTGTTTACTAAAAACCTATTTTTGGAAACTTTCTTCAAATCTATAATACATAATATGAGAAAGTGTGTGCGATTGTTTCGTACCATTTATTTTGTGTAGGAAGAGCAGTTAACTAATACTCTTAATAATGAATGTCCTTGTGCCCCAAAGAATATTTTGAAATTGACGTGTCTTTTGAAGCGTTTTGTGTTTTATTTTTAGTAACTGGGTTGAAGTGCAACACTTTCCATCACTCAACAAAATATATTATATATTTTGTTGAGTGATGGAAAGGGTTGCACTATGTTTCTTATATATATGTGTGTCATGGGTTTTAATTGATCCACGGGATTTCCATCATGTATATTATTCCAAGGACACATAAAGAGAAAGAGGTAAAACACCCTCGGATAATACACCTAAAACGTTCTTTGGACTTCCCTACAAGTGACTTAATTTCTTGTATCAGAGGTTAGTTAACAGTAAGGGATATAAAAAATTGGCCATACGCTATATTTCGTGCAAATAAGATATTTATTTACAATATGATAGTATTTAGCCATATATGATTATTTATTACAACTAAAGACATAATAATAAGGCTCGCCACTTATTAAAAAAAAGATAAATATATAATTTTAACAGAAACTGTAGCGCTACTCAACTGAGTTTTGTAGGCCATGATTATAAATGAATATGTTCTGTAGATAGTAGAACAGTATTTTTAGTATAAAATTTGCTCTGGAAAATCTTGATTCGGATGGATTAGATTATGTATATAAATAAATTTACAATTTTCTAAATATGATAGCTTAAAAAATTTCAAAACTTGCAATGATTAATTGTTACATATCCTATATATTTTAGATGAAATATAACCTATAATCCCAGAATATGTTATTAAACTAGCCTACATACAATAAAGTTTCCTGATTTAAATGTTTTAGATATTTACCCTGAAAAGCACAAGAATTTAAAAAAATATATGATTAATTTATTTTGTTTTTAATACTTTAGATAAAACATTTTAAACTGTGTTACAAAACTTGATAAGGCTAAAAATGTAATTTATTAAATGTTTTTTGAATTTTATGTAATTGACATAAATATCTTATTAGCCTCTACTAATAAAAACAACGTTAATAGACAGCCACTAATTTTTAATTTGTAATGATTTATTTTCAAGGTTTTGACAGAATCCATTTGATAGGAGAGGGGGTGCTAAAATAAAAACTCACCCAGGTATAAAATTATGCTCGGAAGCGGCCCTGAGTAAGATTCTAAAAACGAAAAAGATTATTTAACTATAAGTTCACTTAAATTAAAAATGACAATAATCTACGGATTCAAGAATCGAACCCGTTTACATGTTGTTATTATTTTCTATTTATTTGAATTTGATCCGGTTAACAGGACATCGTGTAGACAATCATCAAGTATTAGCTTGGAATGAAGATTCAGGCCAACATACATACATATATACATACATACATAGCCAACCAAATCTAATTTATAAAATAGAATTGGGCACTAACCACGTGACTGTGAAAGACAGATGCATAATACTTTCCTTTACGTACACATACAGTAGCCCCATGACTTCTTTGGTGCTGACTGATAGTTCACAGCTGACATTTGACAGTCAAAATGTAGGTATATACCTAAATTTTGACTGTCAGAAGTGACAGCTGCTAAACACATGTTTTTGCAGATCATACGGTTCGGCGTAGGGTTACATAATTTGGTCTGGTAACTTTTCAAAGCCGTCAGGTGTCAGATGTCAGCTGTGAGATGTCAGTCAGCACCAAAGAAGTCATGGGGCTACTGTACAATATGACAGTGAGGTTTAAAATTAATTAAAGTATCCGATAAGGTCATACCTCTTGACCATTAAATTATTATTAGCTCTGTTAATAATGTAAAGAAGCGTAGATTATATACCTGGGAGTCCTTGCCTGTTTGCCGGCTCTGTAAACTAACGGTAGTTTGCCCTAAATCTTGCAAATACCATGTTGAAGCTATCTGAGAATGTATGCAGTAAGTTTTACCTTGTGTAGTGTAGGTGTGCTGTGGACCGGTTGACCTTTCCCAACACAAACACAAACACACTGGAGGGGGCTTGATTTGACATCGACACCGCCCTCGAGGTCTAGGATGTGGTAAACTTGGTACCTTTTAGATGTGAGAGCAGAATTAACATTTTAGTGAAACATAACTGGAGGTAATTTTAAACCTCACCTACTTGAAACACGATTTTATTTGATAGTGATAACAGTATTTGAGATATCTAAGTTGGGAGTGAGGGGGACACGTTAAGAGGTCGGCGTTTAAAACAGTTTTTATAGCAAAATATTTTTGGGCAAAACTAAACAAATTTGTTTTAAATAAAAATCATTATAATATATATATATATAATGATATATATAATGATATAAATATATATCAATAATTTGTTCAGTATACGTGTCGTTCACAAATACAATTAAATTAAATGGAAAATTACAACTGTAAAAGGTAAGAGAACCCAGGACGTTATGCTTGGTGTACTTAGATATGCACAACACATTTTAAAGCAACTAAAAGCTATCGGAAACACATATACTGTGATTTACGGTAGGCTTTTTGTGCTGCCGATTCGTACATTGAGTGCGTATTTAAGCTATTATAGTAGATTTTTTTATACAATACCATAAATATTAAAATGTTACTATTATATTTATTTGAGGTATTTATGCTATGGAATTTTTGTAGACCTAGAAAAATCCATCGAGATCGGCTGGATTTGAACACAGATACATCGGGGCCTGAGGCAAGCAGTTTACCCTAAGCCCAACAACGTCAACAAACCTTTACTGTAACCACTTTTGAAAAACAAATCTAACTAAAGTATTTGGTTTATTGTTAACCACAAGCATATTCAAATGTTTTTAGTAATATTCATTATAGTTGTAATAAGGAGAAATATGAAATTATAATATAAGGAACGTACTTAGATGTTACATGTACTTAAATATATATACATAACTTCTTTGGTCAATTATATCAAGATAAAAATAACGTGCAAGGTGATTTATTTAAATAAATACCTAATTTATCATGAATTATGAACTCAATAAAAACAGCTACAACATCACTTATAAAAAGTCATCAGTAAGATTGTTACAATTATAATGTTCTGGAATTATTAAATTAACATATAAACAAGGTAAGAATAATAATCTGTGATAGAATATTTTAAGCAATAACAGGTTATAGGATTGGCTGATAAGCTAATTGACTAGTGGATAAATTGGAAATTGGACTAGAATGTAGTTATTAATACCTTAAAAATGTTAACAAAAATAATTAATAAATTTTATTAACTTTTACATAAAATATTTTTAAAGGCCATATATAAAGGTAGGACTTATCAAATAAGAATGTTAATACAAAAGTAATAGGTAAATTGGTATGCCAATAATAATGAACTTATTAGTTGAATTAATTATATACACTATTATTTGTTTGAAAAACAAGTTACCAAGGAAAGCGTGTTCTGTAATGATTAAAGTATTTTAAGCAGTTACAGTAATAGAAATGACTAATAGAAAGGTTAATTAGTTTGACTAGATTGTTATATGCGAAAAGAGCTTGCTCATAATAATTAAGTTTTTTTTTAAATTTGGGTAGATTTTTTATTTGATTTTTACTAAGATTAAGATAACTTATTTCTGACCGAAAGTACATCTTAATCTAATAACCTGCATTGATAGATGAATCGTATAAAAAGGTGACTTACAATAATTGCACTTAGCTGCATTTGACCGGAAGGTCAGGATTCTATCCCCGGGAAGGTGCAACGGAAGGGGTTTGTCACAGCTTAATAAAGTGCTGTACAAATCAAAAGGTCCCAGCTTCAATATCCATGTCCAGGTGTCATTTTTCAATTTGGAGAATAACTCCAGATGCGGTTATAGCCGTAATTATCAAATATGATAGCTTGGCTATTTAATCTATACAAGTTATTTTTATTGGGGTTTTCCAATAATTTCTCTACTCTTATGTGGGTGTATTATCTCTAGCTTAGTCTATTAATCACTTTATATTCTGACTAGGTCATTAACAATCTTTGTGCTAAGCGTAAACAAAACATTGATTTAGATTCTTATCAACCGAACATAAATCATTTGGAATTAAAACCGTATTGAGTCTTTCGAGTAAACTTATAGTAAAGAGCAAATAGAATGTGAGGAAAAAATGTGAGTGAGGTCAGTTTGTTTCCTCGCTCTTTTCCCTTTCAACCTAATAATAGGCCTGGAGCATTCTTCTAGCCTTGTTTTACTTGACATCATTTATAAGTGCATTCTAAAATGGAATAAGTCACAAACCCTTGGATAACGGTTTCAGAGCTTTATATTCTATTTTACCACTAGATTGCTTTTCAATGCTCACGAAAAAACTCATATCGGCTACCATTGGATTTGTAATACGTCTAATACCTCATGTTTGACGGTAGTTGGAATCTCTATTCATATATGGGACTAGGACAGAGAAATACATTTTCTTGTCTGTGGACTAAGAATAGATTCTCCGCACGAATCAAAACTTGAACGTTGTGTGAGAATCGTTTTCCTTCATTACACAGTGATATTGACGGCCAAGGGGTTGTGTGTTCTCTCAACTTTAGAAGTGAGTTAAGTTTTAAGTTATATTCTGATATAAATATTTGGTTCATAATGTGAACATTAAATACTCCTATTAAAAAAATACATAGCTTATTTACGAGTAAATCTAAAATATATTGGCTCAGCATAAATAATCAGAATGAGATCTAATTTTGCTGAAATTTTTGAGAAAGATTTAATATAAATGAAAGGAAACATCAATGAGAAACAAATTCACTCACCCCCGCTGAGGTTCAAATCCATAACTCCCAAGTCAGAGTAAAGTGAAGTAGCGTACGTACAAATATTACGTTCCTGTTACTTATATTTGAAAGGTTTTCGATTGCCTCACCTCATTAATCAACCATTAATGTATTTTAACGCGTACAGCCTGGATCGATAATAATATATTATGTACAGGTCTTCCTAAGAACGTTAACTATAGCCGAACTTTCTTAAGAATGGACACATATGACAACTATAAAAATTACTAGAACTACTTTCATATATTCATGTTGATCTGCAGATGTCACTGTTGATAAAGATTGTCAATACCTATACAATTACACTATTAATATAATAAAATGTTATCAATGTTTACCGCAAAATATATGTTTGTATTCGTTAAAATGTACTCCAAATGTCATTTCGTAAGAAAGAGATGGGACATATACTCGTTCATAGGGAAAAATATAATCTCAAACTAAGATTGGTGCTAGCCAAAGATCGGTTTTGAGACACTTATATAACCAACCTGACCAACTTCTGTTCGAGTTAATTACTCCAATGCCAAGGCTTACAAGACGTATTTAATGCAGCTAAAGTTGACGTTACAAGACAAGGCAGCACAAATTATAAACTTATTCGTGTAAGTCAGTGATTTCTAAAAGTGGTGGTACCACCCCCTGTGGGAGATGTAACTTTATAAGGGGGCGTTAAGAGGCCAGGGGGCGGCAGAGGGCGCTTGAGGTGAGCCCCTCCGAGCGAACTGTTCGCTTATTTACGACATAACAGCGAAATACTTTCCTCGCTTCAAAAGTTTCTGCGTCTGCATTGTGCTGAAATCTGTTAGAAACTATCGGAATGTTTAGCAAACATTCCACCGGAGTTCTAATCAGACTAGTACACCTATTTAGAGAAAATATCATCTCCTTGTTTGTTTGTATTTCTTTGCCTCTTTAATCTCTTACTGGTAAGTACTAAAGAAAATATATTAACTGTTATGAATTTTCCTGTGTTCTGTTACCAAACATGTTAACTAATAAGTGAGATTTGCAACTATATTAGTGTAATTTTGGTCGAGTCATCTTCATAAAATGGATGCTGTGGTTTAAAACCAGGAACTCTTTGTTGGCTTTAGATCCTGCGGCAGTCCCCAGAAAACCTCTAGTGCATTCCCTGACGTCATTTCTCGAGAACCGGGGATCCACTTCTACCTTCGGTGTTCTTGGAATTAAAATCAATTTGAAACATTAAATTTTCAATGTAAAATGAATTAAGATAATTTACACGAATTTATAATATAATTTAAATAATTCATTTATTTTCTCAGAAAAAAAGGGGAAATAGTTAGTGTTACCCTTCCTGAACATAATGCAATTGTTAGAATTTTGGGTGTATAGAGAATATACTTTTTACACCATTTAGTGAATCAACTATTTCCCGGAGAATCCTGGTGCAGTTTATTTCAAAAAGTCCTCCTCAGGAGGCTGCCTCAGTAAGCGAAAATGTCTGTGCAGACGTTCAGCTCTAACGCAGTATTTAATTTTACGATGCGTTATTTCAAAATATGGTTTACGACAAAATAAATTCAAATGGTTCCAACAATGAACTTTTTCCCAATGCTTGATGAAAAAGGGCTCTAGATTCAACTTTCCTCTAACAAATACAGTGATTTTTTATAGGCTCATAAAATAGAAAATAAATGTTAAGATATTAGAGAACTAAACGCGACCTTTCCTCTTTACATTAAGTTAATAAGTTTCGAAGTATTATTTCCCCTATCTCTTATTGACATACATGACTATGGGTGGTTGTTATTAAAGGGTGGAAGGGTGTATTACACATTATAGTGAAATGGTTACCAAAACCATACAGATTATTGCATTTTAAGATGTAAGGGCTGACAGCGATTGATTTTTTTGTCGATGACCTTTATAATCAAGTTTTCTTAGGTTAGAAAAACTTTGATATTACTGGCACTAAATAATTTTTTCAATTAATTAATTTTAGATATTTAACGTGAACTTTATGAACTGAATGATTATATCAGCACATGACTTATATACTTACTAAATTCTAGGAGAGGCACAACATCTAACCCCCTACCGTTAATTCATCACTGTTAAAGGGTAAACCCACATTTCACCACTGATAAATTTTTTGGCCATACCAGAAATCAAACCTGGGACCCTTAGCTTAGTAGACAAACACGATACTGACTGAGCTAAAGTGTTGAACTAGCACTAAATCGTTAGACTTTATTACTCAATATGAATGTAAGCCAAACAGTGGTGTTCATCCCAAGGTCAGGGTGTTGCGGTAACAACACTTATAAAATGAGTGGTATGATTGACAGGTTCTCAGAGAGTAGAGGAAAATATTTAAAAGATAAAATTTAGTATTTAAGGTGATAAAATTAAAGGAACTTCTCAAAATTACTACCTGAATGTTAAATATGCTAAAAGAATGTTTTAAAAAATATCCGGGGGAAAACCATTAGAGTTACCCTACCTTTCATGCTTTCCAGGGTTTGGGGTTATGGACAGCGAATGGCTTACCTTGCAATTCTAAATTTTTACTTTCTCAAGTAAAGAGATATTGTAATCGTGAAAAAATTTAAATCGAGATTATGATAAGTTTTTACGTTTTATATGATACCTAGCCCAACAAAGTGGACCTTAAAGTTATGTCTGTCCCCATGTCTGTTTGAATGTCTGTTCCTGCTCATGGATCCAAAAAGATTTATGGATCTTGTTCAAACTTGATATTTAGGTTTAATGGGGCCATAGATCAGAATATTATATGATTTTGACACTATTCCTCAACTTGGAGAAGATGTTTTTTAATTGCAAATTTATTGAAAATGTCTCAAATTATTTTGTTTAAAATGGATATCTAAGGAGCGGTTGACTTCCCAATTCACACTCTTTAAGCATACTTAATTGGTTTTAGGGTAAAAACTCGTTAAATGATGGTTTACAGATGAGTGAAATTTGAAGATTCTATATGTTTGGAAAATGGCTTTAACAATTTTGTTTAAAAAATATATATCTGGGAAGTGTTTGGCATGACAAATAAAACTTTATAGTGTTTTTTTGGGCAACATTAGTATAAAGATAGTTTATTGAGGTCATTTTTTAATTTCAATATTTAAGAAAATGGATACAATGATTTGGTTAAAAAGGGTTATCTGTTAAGTTTTTTACCTTCTTGATAATTATGTATGTTTCTTTTTCTAAAACTTTTTTTACGTAATTTAATTATGACTGATTTTTGAAACACTATTGGGAAATAGCTCTAACGATTTTGTTCAAAATTGGTATCGGGTAACTATTTTACATGATCAATAATAATGTATCTTTATATTTACTAAATTAATTAAAGGTAGTTTACTTATAACAAATTATACAGCTCAACATTTGAAATGATCAAAATTGGCCTTGAAGATTCTGTTCAAGAAGAGTATTTGGGAATAGATTTTCATTATAAATAAGAATACGTTTTTTATCTTTACAAATTACAAATAATGTTAGGGTAGCTTGAAAAATTACTTATTTATGAAAATTTGTTAAAAATATTAAAACAATTTGGTTTCAAATTATGTATTAAGTGCGCTTATTGTGATTATCAAGAGAATGTGATTAAAAAGAGGATGTGTTTGTTTTTATGAATTATACTTTACTAAAAACATATATTTGGAAACTTTCTTCCAAGCTATAATATACAGTTTGAGAAAGTTGGGTGCTACGTGAACCAACCATACTAGTACAATGATGTATCAACCCACTCGGAGGATGGTGTATGAGTGTTCCCCAGCAGAGCCCAAGTGGATAAAAAAAGAACGAATCAGGAAGTGAGGGATGAAGTGAAAATATGAGAGAAACAGAAGCGGCCCAGTCTGTGTGTGTCGAGCTCTCCAAGTGACCGCTAGGATATGGAAGGCACGTCTCTTCTCGGTGGAGTGAATCAGAGGGGTGCTTGGTTATAACTTGGAACGAGCGCACACAGATATAAAATAGAGGCCAAGAAGATTGTTTTGATTCAGAATTTTTCCGAGCCATAGCTTCAAGGAACGTGACTCTCCACATCCAGTGCACTTCTGTAATGTAACGTGCAAATAGTAGGGACAGTAAAAAATAATCTTATCTATGTTTGTTTTAAGATAAGAGTATAATCCATTCCTGTAATATTTTTAAAAAACCTTTTTGTTTAAGGGTTTGCTCAGCAGCCTAATTGGTTTTATTAATACAGTAAAAACTTGATTCAATGAGAAAAGGATTACGGAATTAATTAAATAAGAATGGCACTAGCATTTTATCATGTTTTAATACTTGGTGGAAAAATTGCACGTTGTTTATTCCTTTTCTTATTTATTTCCTGTATATGAATGGAGCAGAAACTTGGACTCCTTGGAAGATGGAAAATCAGACTAAAACTGGGAGATCTTTGAGATGAGGTGCTGGAGAAGACTTTAGAAGATCAGGTGGACAGACAGGGTGACAAACGAAGTCCTAAGAAGAGTTGCTGAGAAGAGAACCATTTTCGGTGTGATTCTTCAGTATAAAGCAAACTGGCTCGGTCACATATTTATGAGAAACTGTCTTCTGCAAGACGCCATAGAAGGAAATATTGAGGGAAAGAGGAGCTTAGGAAGAAGAGAATTCTGTGAGCTGAAGGAGACAGAGGACAGGGCACATTGTTGGTTTTAGTTCACTGACAAAACAAATAATAATAATAATATTAATAATCGCATCTTACTACATATCCGGGATACCCATATATACACATTAATGAGAAAAGCATAGGGAAGGTTTAATTTAAAGAGAATGTAACAGATTATGCCTGGATGAAGTGTAAAAAGTGTATGAAGCCCTTTAGGTCAAACCACCTTTATACAGTAGTATTACTTCACAAAATATTGTCAACATCACAGCTTCAATAATAATTTTAACGTTTCATATTCCTACAAGACTCTTAATACTATGTCAGAATCCATTGGACCCTAGCGTGAAGTAAGGATTCTAGCATACTGTGTACTAGGGCCAGTGTGCTGTCCTAGTTGAGGCTATATACTCTATTCAGCACGTACTTAAATTTTCTTAATACATACTTCCTCACATTCTAATAAACTTTTCATTAGAAATATAATTATCAAATATCTAGGTTATAGCTATCAAAATCGACATTGCTTTTCCATTATCACATTACTATGTGTGTGAATGTACGAACGTAGATGTAGTCTTAATTTTTTAACAGAAAAAAATACACTTTATATATGAAGAATCAAAACTCAACTGTTGATTTATAAAGTGCACACCAATCCCTGAAATAAAATTTAAAAACTATTATAGTTCTCACTTTGTACCAATAAATAGGAAGTAAAATTATGTCACATTTATTGCTAATCTCCGAAACCCCAATTGGCTGCGATTCAAACAAGTCTGAGACTGTAAATCATGTTGCATCAGTTGATTGCATGACCTGTTTGTCCTCGCAGTCTTGAGGTAATTCAGTCGTGTATTCAGCAAAAGGAAACTTTTGCCCCCAGGGTTTGGCTAACCTTGCATTGGCCGTCTTAGCTGGCTCCACCTTTCAAGGTTGTTCAGATACATTCCATAATCAAAGTGACATTTAAAGAACAGTTCTTTGTGTTGATGAACGAGTAACTTCACAATAACTTATTTATTATCTTTAAACATGTGTAATTTGGTAATTTTAGTTAAAATACAAATATTATATTTAAAAAAACTTTCATTCAATCCAAATATATTGGAAGAATTTTTACCCCATTTTGATTTGCAAACAATTCTTCGATTTGACTAATATGATTAGTGATATGTGAAAAATATGAGTAAGGTACACATATAAAAGCAAACCAAAAGTCAACAATAACCAGCAGAACAGTAAGGAGCCCAGAAAATAAAAATAGATACGTAGTACTGTAGATACAGATTAAAAATAGTAAAATATATTTTATTGAAATAGTAAAGATGAAAGTGTACATATTTGTACATGACTATCTATAAAGGGGAGGGAATATTTTTAAGACATTGTCTTAATTACTTAAATAAATTTTCTATTGATAAAATTATTGCAAATAATATTATTATATTTTATTTGAAAGAGTCAAATACCCCGTTAAATTGTATAGTTTTGAAAGCAAGACTTTATTTAATTCAAGTAAGCTAAATTTTCCAAACTTGAAATCAAATAAATCACTAAACAAATAAAAAAATTAAAAATGTATCTAATAAATTCATACACAAATATATCGTTAATATTTATTCTAGGCCATAAACGATCCTATGTAGATTGAATCTCTGACTAAACAAGAAATAAATTCCAACTAGCGTTAATTCAGCGTGAATAAAAATGTATGTAGGGTTCATATTTTGAAAATTACAGTAATTTAAGATATAATACTTAAGAATTAAATACCCAAAGCTATTAGTTATGCTTTTATTGGGAATTATTACATCTAGATATATTTTGAAAATTGAAAAATGACACCTGGACACGGGAATCGAACCCAGGACCTAAGGCTTAGTATGCCAATGCTCTAACCACTGAGCTATCCAGGATTCGTCCCGTGCACGAGTCGCAGATGGCTGCGTTATCTGATAGCTCATGATATTAATATAATCATATATTTGTAGCCGATGATTTCCGCTAAGTCCATCATAGACTCTGCCTTAAAATATGAGTGAAGAATGACCCTGGGCACGGGATGAATCCTGAATAGCTCAGTGGGTAAAGCATCGGCGTAATAAGCCAAAGGTCCCGGGTTCAATTCCCGTGCCTAGGTGTCATTTTTCAATTTTCAGAATATAATACTTAAGTTTGGCAAAATTTAAAAAATGCCTTATCAGGAATGAATTAAACATAAATTTCACAAGAAGTGCGAATAACGGCGAAGTAAGTGACGTTCGAATGTGTGGGTGTGTATATTTATAACCGTTAGGGTTATTTGAATGTTTATACTGACGGGGTAGCAAAGAGGAAGGTAGAATTTATATGAAAGGTACTTATTTTTGAGTGGAGGGAGGGTAAAAAAATAGTTTTATACCACCTCATTTTAACTCTAAATTGGTTCGAAAACGGTGACAAAAATGCTACATTCTTAAAATATAGGTAAAAAATTTAATCTGTCTACAATTTCATACAAAATATTCAAATCCCTCTACTATAAGTGAAATTGTTTTGAACGCCTGAATACCTCATTTCTTTGTTTGTGATGAGTAGAGTATCCTTGATTTACTTTTAAGTGCAGTATTAGGATTTATACTAATCAGAAATAGATTATAATCGGAATATCTCTCACTTGATAAATCAATTAGGATAATATAAGATCGATATTTATTTTAATTGAAACTAGTAATTTTCCCTTATCCTAGATTGGAGATTACTGGCCAGACGCTGTGTGCTTAAACGAGTTTTGATATACTATTTAAAAAAAAGTGTTTAAGCCATTTGTACTTTCTTAAATAACATATTTTTTTAATAATAAACATTGTTTGGGAGCTGTTCTAATATTTAAATTGTAAAGTAAGAAATAATGTCATACTTGTTGAAGTCATATATATATATATATATATATTATATATGTCAGTGAAATATCAATACATATCAATAGTTCAATATTTGGGTTTTAAAATCAAGAAATCTAGTACCTCGATGGTCGCATGGTTTAATGCGCCACCCTTGTATTAGGATATGACGAAGAGATCGGTGTTCAAATCCCGGTATGGTGTATTGAGAGTTTTTTTTATCATAACTGTGTTTACACTTTCCCTCAGCGCATATACGAGCACATTTCATTTGATTTCTACCCTACTCATCCCTACTCCATTTGTGTAACTAACGTGTATGTGTTCAGTCCGAGTGGTTAGTGAGACGCGGTGAAAAGTAAAAGCCATGAAAAATAACACATAAATTTTATAAAAATGTTTATTTTTAATTAGAGTACAGATAAACGATTCCTTAACTTAAAGGTTAGTAATAATCTAGAACCTGATGGAACACTCTAAAATACTTCATTTCGTGACACCGTGGGTGAAACACTAGATACATTAGAGTGACATTGCACAGTGTCGTGGTGATGTTAGGTGGATACAGGGGTTAGCATGGCTGCCAGGGCACCGGGAGATCTCCCGATTGGCCGGTATGATTTGGGTTACCGCAACTACTTTATGCTAAAATAAAGCCCTGTATTCAATACTAAATGATTGTTTCTATTACATTTTAATCAAAAGTTCGAGTGAGTAAGTCTGAGTGTGCCCAGAATATATAATAATAATAATTATTATTATTAGCACCGCGTCTTACTACCCGTTCGGGTTATACTTACTTACGCTAATGTGTAATGGTAGGGTGATTGTGAGATTAAATGGAGGACCTACAGTTTAACGTGGAATCCGAACCACGGTGGAGGTGGAGGCCTGGCATTCCTCACATTCACAAGTTGTGATTAGTACACGTCTTGTCAGAGGTGAAGGAAGGGTTTGGCAATCAGATAAATTTGTGCCGGGACTGAGAATTGAACCCATGACACTCAGCACAGAAGTCTGACACCTTACCCCTAGACCACTAGGTCACCAACACCCAGAATATAAAATTTGCAAATATTTTAGATGACATTAAATCTAAAATATCCGACAGCTTAGCTTAGCCGGTAACGTGTCTGCCTACTGAGCTAAGGGTCCCGAGTTCGATTCCGGGCATGGCTGAAAAGGTATAAGTGAATAAAATATTAGTTTTACCCTTTCACATTGATAAATTGATGGATGAGGTTTGGATGTTGTGCATGTCCTAGTCTTAAGATAGATTATAAGGCATATGAAGTTACAACATGCCTAACCAACTTGTAGTGGAAAATATATGGTTTGACTAAAAATCTGACCCAGGAAATCGTAATGGATGTAAAAAGTAAACATTAAATGCTAGACTATCCCGTTTGTTGTTTCTTGGTGTTATTTATAAACAATTTCCTAATCTAAATGTAAAAGCAAGTTTTTAGTGAATACCTACTGCTATTAGCTCTGTTATATACTCAAGTAACGGGTGGAGGGTCATTTCGAAAAGATTAATATATATAAAAAAGACTCCCAGCTCTTGTCCAAAAGGTGGCCTAGTGGTCTAGGGGTAAGGTGTCAGATTTCTGTTCTGGGGGTCCGGGATTCAATCCTCGGTTCCGGCACAGATTTATCTGATTGCCAAACCCTTCCTTCACCTCTGACAAGACGTGTATTAATCACAACTTGTGAATGTGAGGAATGCCAGGCCTCCACCGTAGTTCGGATTCCACGTTAAACTGTAGGTCCTCCATTTCATCTCACAATCACCCTACCATTACACATTAGCGTAAGTGCGTACAACCCAAACGGGTAGTAAGACGCGGTGATAATAATAATAATAATAATATTGTCCAACAATTTAGAAGCATTTTTTCTTATGTCAGTATAAAGTCTAAAGTTGTATTTTAAGTAAACTTATTAGTGACGTAATAATCGATAATGTTTCTAAAATGTCCTCAGGATTAAATTTACTGTTATTAAAAATATAAATACTTCAAGGACGTCATATTTGTAGTGCCAGGTCACTTGGAGCAACCCAGTCCACCCCTGGGTGGATGTAAGAAGCGGATTAAAGCCCCCTCCTCTCCTTTGGCATCACTTGATTACATCACGACGACAATCTTCCAGCAAGTCTTCCCCCAAGTTTCATCTCCCACGAAGTGAACATAAACTAAACAAAAACCATCTCCAGCCTGCTTTGTTTGGGCACGTTGCCGTTGTGAGAAAGTACGTGTTGGCTACTTCTAGCGTGATGGGTGACGTGAATGTCATAGCAAGAGTTGGAAGGATCGTATACACAGTCCGTATGCTCTGTATTTGTATAGTCTTTGGCTCCCTAATGGTCCTTAGTAATTGTAATCGCGTTTACATAGTCCATATTATAGTAATGAGCTAACCAATGAAAGAGTTAGACACTTTGTCCAATAAAACACTTCGAAAAAAAAATCATCTAGTGCAAGGAGATAAAACAAATGATACTCAACTAATTCATAGAAGAACAGAAAATACAATCTTTAAAAAAGGTCCAATATATACTTGAAATATATGCAGACAGGGTTTCCGGAAACAGCCCCCTCAGTTTCTATTTTAGAGGGGCTGGGATTATCTTAAAACCCACTCAATATTTTTCAAATATATTTAATATGCATGTATGAATACAAATATTTAAAGTAATTATTTAACGAACATACAACCCATTTTTATTGTGATCAATTATATTATACAACTATTCTCACACAATATAAAAATATAAAAAATATTTATCAAAAAAATTTGTCACCCGCCTCGGTGGCGTAGTTAGCTTGAATTATTTAAATAAATAAGTTATGTATTGATATTTATAAAAAATATCATTAACAATATTCAAATTGTACGAGATAGAGAAGATTGTTCTTCTACAGTCAGGGGCAAACTAATTAATCAAAACACAAACTTACCTTTACCACTTAAGTCCCAACTTTGGTATCAAAAGTTGATGTGGTATCTCAGACTATGGACATACACCTCCGAAAGAGTTTGTTTCGAACAAGTCACTAAATTAAACAAGAGTAATAATCAAGTTTGTAAGTTATTAAGAGAATGGGAACATACAAAATTTAATTAAATTAAATAAACAGATTAATAACAACAAAACACATAATAACTATTCAAATATTTAAAATAGTCATAAAAACGTATACTATTATCAACATAGTTCACAGTTCATTCATGTCGCCACTTGTTCCAATGCACGACACACTGCGCTGAGCCACGTTACATGAACGACATACTCGCGCTCATCCACTCACAGGTAACAATAGCCCATTCACTAGACAGGCTAGCCCACTCACTGGACAGGCTGACCCATACACTGGACACTTCACTGGATACGCTAGCTTAAACACTCGACACGCTAGCCCATACACTGGATATGCAGGCCCACACACTGTACACGCTGGCCCATTCGTTGTACACGCTGACCAACTCACTGATAATGCTACCTACACCTTGGACACGCTGGTCCACACACTGGATACGCAGGCCCACACACTGTACACGCTGACCAACTCACTGATAATGCTACCTACACCTTGGACACGCTGGTCCACACACTGGATACGCAGGCCCACACATTGTACACGCTGGCCCATTCGTTGTACACGCTAACCAACTCACTGATAATGCTACCTACACCTTGGACACGCTGGTCCACACACTGGATACGCAGGCCCACACATTGTACACGCTGGCCCATTCGTTGTACACGCTAACCAACTCACTGATAATGCTACCTACACCTTGGACACGCTGGTCCACACACTGGATACGCAGGCCCACACATTGTACACGCTGGCCCATTCGTTGTACACGCTAACCAACTCACTGATAATGCTACCTACACCTTGGACACGCTGGTCCACACACTGGATACGCAGGCCCACACATTGTACACGCTGGCCCATTCGTTGTACACGCTAACCAACTCACTGATAATGCTACCTACACCTTGGACACGCTGGCCCATTCGTTGGACACGCTGACCAACTCACTGATAATGCTACCTACACCTTGGACACGCTGGTCCACACACTGGATACGCATTACCAACAAAATACAAAAGTTACGTCTTTATCCGTGTGCCCACTGGTGTTTGTCGTAGTAGCACGTGCTGGTAAAAAAAACACTAAAACCTTTAATTTCATTATTTGTGTTCTAACTTCAATCGCGCTTTGTCCTGCATTCCCAATTATTGTTAACAATTGAATACTCGACTGAATTTCAAAAAAAAAAAAACATACGAACTTTATTATGAAAATTATATCAACTTTGTTTTATAATATAGTAAATTAGAAACGAGTATAATTATAAAATATTCTCTTACAGAGTTTTTTCTAATAAACGTTTAATGAGCTATCGGTCCAAAGAAGACTTGAATAACTTTCCATTACAGAATCTGATCGTAAAGAGATGCCAACATATTTTGAAGTTGATAACGTAAAGAAAATAATTTCTTGAATATCAAATACCGTAAGTCAGAGGACATATTTGAAATAAATAATAATAAAAATTTTGTAAGAAAATCTTAAGGCCTTTTATTTTATAAACTCTTAAATAAACAAGATATAATGGGAGAATCTATGTAACGAAAAGCGTTTCATTTTCTACAAATGTTTTTGTATTGGGAAACTAGCTAGTTAAGAAAGTATTTGACGATAAACATTGTATCATGGTTTTGTATTTAAAACATTAATACAAAATAATTTCCTACAAACTAAATACCTGTCTTACACATTAAATGAGTCTGTAGCTTACTGTCTAGTGAGCCAAACGTTCCTGGCTTGACTCCTGATGAGGTCGGAGAATGTCTATATTTATTTTCATGTCTCACCACACGTTTGGTTTATACACAAGTATATTTACGCTAATGTGATTGGGGTGACAAAGGTATCATTTAAAGGCAATGTATAAATTGTACATACAATAATTTGAGTATGTGAATAGTTGTAATCAAGTTAGGAAAAAATGCAAAATTCTAAGTAGGGATTTCCTGTACCTTCCTGTAGGGATTTCCTGTACCTTCCTGTACCGGCAGTACAGACTAGATAAGCTTGACAATTTGACCACGTGCCTACCACTGTGGGTGCTTAGGGTGGCTCTTATTCACTTTAGTGAAAACAAATTTCAAGCTTTTTTTCACGCCAACACCTAGATCGGTTCCAATTATTAAAAAAACAATCTGTGGAAAATTTCAGCTCTATTGAATAAAGGGAAAGGGTGCCCCTGGGCCCTTAAAAGTTTAAATAATCATTTAAGTGCAAGAAAAAGTCAATTTTATCATATTATCTCCCAAGTTATTAATTACATTAAAATATATGTCAACCAAAAGTTATACTTCTAAGAAAGTGGCTTACATAATGATTTATTAATTTTTTTCCCTACGACTAACGGTATTAAAAAGAAATCCAAAAAAGTAACGCCACGAATTCCCGAAATATTGAGAGTAGCCACTTTGTTTGGAATATTTATAAAAATTTATAAATGAAATTTAATCAAAATTGTTAGAGCCGATTTTGAGAAAATCGACTTTTTCTCTTTTTGCCCTTCAGCAAACTACCCTTAAAACCCCTCGGGGCAACCCTATGAAAACTCTAGATACCAAGTCTTAACCCGATCGGTAAAATAGTTTAGGCTCTAGTCGGAGGTATAGACAGACAGACAGAAGATGGAAATTCAAAAATCTCTTTTTCGGATTCAGGAAGTCATGAAACTTCAAGATTCATCAAAATCTCGAGTTCAATTTTTTTTGTCGATCACAATACTTTCCCTGCCTGTAAGATAGCGAGAAAGTAAAAGGGATTTCCTATTTCCTATTGTCTATTAGAAATAATATTTTAACCATCTCATTTATCAATTCAGACTATGAACATTAAATTTTGTTATCATTAAAAAATTAAATGAAATAAATTTCGTAGTGAAATTATTTCCAATGAAACTCCATATTTATATGGCGCATACCCAAATATGCACAGAGGAGTAGAAAGAAACAGAAGAAGTGATCGTGCGTGATGATTACATTAAGGATTAATAAACAAAATTTCAAACATTTCAGATTTCTAATTACTTGTGATCCCTAATTTTTTATAGGGTAGTTAAAGTTACGGAGGCATTTTTGGGGGAAATATTTGCTCATTGAAATGTCAGTTTTACTAACATTTTGTAATTTGGGAGTGTAATTTTAATGTCCTTAAGGACATGAGTGGTGAAACCATATTAATTAGTTTTTCTAAATCATGTTTCAAGTATTATTTCTAATTTAAAAACCAATATTTTAATTTTTTAAACTTTTTTCAAAAGTATATAATCCTACTATTTATAGAAATGAGTGTCATTACTATTTTAATGATATGTGTTGTTTTCGTATATTTAAAATCTAATAATCTAAGGATATGGTAATTTTTGTTTTACATTTCATGTTTACTTGAACTTGACATTTTAAATATGCTATTTTACTTTTAAAATAAACAAATATATATTCGTAACATTTTAAAATTATGAATACATTCGAACTTAACTCAAAGCTTTGAGCTTTTTGGAATACTTGACTCGAATTTGACTCTAATGAAAAAACTCAAGTTCGCTGACTCCTAATTAGCTTGTTTAAATATAAAGGGTTCAATGCACTTTCTCATTGAGTGCCAAAAGAAACCTTCAATTCTTTTAGCTTGGATTCGAACTAAATTTTACTACAACCTCTCATATCAAAGAAAACACGCCATTCATGTGTATGTGAAATAATAAATTAATAATTTAACCTGATTATACATATTATATGATTTATTATTGCATGTGGTGTGTTCTTAGCAGTTAAGTCCATAGGCCTACATAAATGGTTTTAAAAATAATAATAAATAAAATATAAATAATAATAAAGTCAAAAGGCAAACAGTATTAACTTAACCTTCCAGCAGCTGTCAAATAGGTCAAATAAAAAAATCAGAGCGGAAAGGTGTTTCATGAATCAATAAAGAGAAAGAAAAAACCCTCAATAGAGAAAATCTAATTAATTCTAATTTTAACTAAGAAAACACAGAGCATTGTTAATTAAATTACAACAGTAAGGGGGGAAAAAAAAGTCACAAAGTAGTAAAATGCTAAATAAATTAATGAAGAGTCAGCATCACAAAAGTTGAAAAAAAAAAAGACCTAGCAAGTCTAAAGACCTGAAGCTGTATTACAATTTATCTTTGACCTTTTTAAAACAAGGAGTTTATAAATCACGAGGACTTTCAGAACTTGCGAGCTATGACATTAAACTTGAATACGACGACACAAAGAAAGAGATCAATAGGTAAAGTCTCAACCCAAAAAAAAATTGAAAAACAGTGAATTGTGTTTTATGGAATATTTTACGACGCTTTAACACGCATTGGTGAACACGCGGGCTTAGACGTCAACCTCCTCAGGTCTGATTTTAGCATGAAAGGGAGATCAAGATTATAATTCCAGCAAAGTGTACCGAGAGTGATATTTTCCTCAAATAAAATTCACTCTACCTCCCGTAAAACGCAGGTAAATCTTCATAAATTCTATATTCCTCTTTAACCTGCTTCATTGGCCGCAAGGTCTAAGGCATCATTCTATTGTTAGACTAGACCGCCGGGGCTCTAATTCATGTCAGGTGTACCGAGGGTGGTTCACCCAAAACTGTTTTCCACTCTCCTCCACGCAAATGTGGGTACACTTCCACAAAATTAAAATCTCTTAATCTATAAATCCTTGGCGTAGTTAGTACATATGCGTATAATATGAACAGTGCTAAGTATATATACATATTCTTATTATACTACAATAATGAATGGATAATGAGGAATATATATTCTTCGTTTCCCTTCAATATGTATAAATAGTATTATGTATATATAATAAATATTCCTCGTTTCTCTTTCATCAGTGTTGTGTTTTAAGGGTAGTCTGTCCAATAAAAATTCAAAAATACTGAGTTTAATTGGCAGAGCTGGCTATTTTTATTGACTAGGGTAAAATTAATTAATATTTTAACTAAATAAATGTATAAGCATGCAATTTAAAATACAACTTAAAGAAAAGATACAAGACCTGGCCCCCACATTCATAAATTAATCACTGTAAATGGCAAAACATTTATTACAGCCAAGATAAATATTTCGGCCATACCAGGAAAGAAATTTGAATCCTTCGACTCGGTGGACAAAACTCGTTTCTGACTAAGCAGAGGGAATGGAGATATAGAAAGGGTATATTTGTAGAAATAGTTATATATGGGAGCAACAAAACGTGGATGAAGGCAATTATTATGGTTTGTTCTCTAGTAAAATCATCTTTAAAATGGAATGATTTTAAACATGCCTGCTTGATAGCGATGTTGTCACTTAATACTGCAGGTAGCGAATTTCGTGTTTAAGGACTCTCCAAATGAACTCAACCAGTTTAACCCGTAATCCATGGAACTAATATATGTTTGTCCTTGGCCTAGGACCAGATACCGCTCTATAGTAGTATTGTATATTATTATAGGCGGGTAACGTAAAAAGTCATGCCTATGTGCCCTTTTTATGCAGAATTACTTATTTGATTCACCATGTTTTAGCCATCTGTGCCTTAAATGGATTGTTCACTATTCCTTTCTTTTTACATGTGTTTTGGTTGATGTTTAGTGTGTGTGAATAAAGTAGACCTATAGTGGAGTGTAATTATGGTTAAAAATGAACGATACAAGTAAAGAAAATAGTTTCAATTAAGATATTCTAACACTAAAAGGAGAAATTATATTAAAACACAAAAAAACATGAAGAATTAAAATCTAAGAGAGTGTGCTGTGAAGCTTATGTGAGTTCAAAGAGGAAACATTCAAAAGCCAAGAAGTTTGCATTATTTTGTAAGGTTTGTTTGTGATGAGAAGTGTTTTTATAATGTGCCATTTGAAGACTAACTAGATATTTTATCTACATTCTATAGTGCCCAGGAGAAATGCCTCCAAGATTATTTCTTGGCTAAACGTATGTAAATATATAGTTGCTCTTGTTGAGGTATTGATTTATTGCAAGTCTCTAGGATACTGCTGAGAATCATCCCTAAAAAATTGATTGAAAACCAGATATTTGAGGAAAAGCGTGGAACACATATCAAATTAAACGAGAAAAAATAACACCTGATTTCATAGAGTAGATTATCTTTCATCTCAAATCAATACCTCATGGTTTTCAATATGCAAGAAACAGAACTACCCTGAAGTGTTTTGACAGTCCCCAGTTTACAAAGACTGATATATTTGATGTGTTTAGAGATTTTTATAAAGGAAAGAGAGGGCCTTCACTCCAAATTAAGTACAAAAGTTAAATAATTTTGAAACCAAGTTTTCCTGCAGCTACCGCAAACCAAAATTGGAAGTTTTTGATTATTGCACTGACTACAAAAGTAAGATTCATAAAAATTCAAAGGATCCATACCATGTCCCCTACCAACTTCATGTAAGGAATTATCAAAAAAGGGTCAAACTCCGTAATTTCTAGGTAAACAAAGCTAAAACTGATCTAGTCTATATAATATTGAATATGTTTACTTTAAGGAACTTCCAATACCAAAATTGAATGCAAATACCCAATTCTACAAACGCATATTGTGGCTTTATAACTTCAATGTTCATGTTTTTAACGATAAAGCGTAATATTACTATTGCTTTGTTAAAAGCTAAGGTAAAAAAACCCCGCAAATTCAGTTGTTTCATTACTATATGATTGGCTCATCAAATAACTCCAACCATTCCCAAATGTATCCTCTATTGTGTTTATATATTGTGATACTGCGGGGGGGCTGAATGGAAATCTTACAGCTGTGAAATTTGCTTCATTGTTTGTGAAAGCCTTTTAAGGAGATAATATAATTCAAATGTTTACTCTTCATGAACATTCATTTTCACAATGTGACAGGAACTTTGGCTTGATCAGGAAAATAAATGGTACGGAACCCCGCACGGACTTTCTCGCTCTATTGTTTAAAAATGGAGATATTTACTCAAAACTTGTAATATATGTGAAACAAAATAATATACACTAGAAAAACCAATCACAAATTGCACTATACTTATGTAAAAAATTTTGAGTCCCGGTTTTAAATTTATAATTTTATTTTTAAGGAATTAATGTCCTCATTTGTATGTTTGAACCAATAAAAAAGATTAATATTGGGTCCACAAGGGTCAACATTACGTATTAAAATTTCAACTTCCAGTTAAAATTTTCGACATTTTATTAGGTTTTGCACGTCTTCAGGTCATCGGATTGCTATTAAATTCCTAATTTATAAATTTTGACCAATAAAAAAAGGTAAATATTGACTATTGGGTTTAAAATGAAGGAGATATATCATTGTTGTACAAACATTTCTCCTAAGTGGTTTAAGGAAAATTAACATAAACTTTTTGAGAGACTTACTAATATCTAATTACTCTATCGCATTGGAGAATTATTGCGTTAACAATTAAGTAATATCTCTTTACAACTAAAGCTCACAAAATTGTATTAATATATTTGCCAATATCTCAGGAACTGTTGGTTTTATCAAAATATATTTCTTATAAAAGTTTTTAATTTTTAATAGTACCACAATTTGCAATGATAAGTAATTTAGTATCTCAAATAGTTGCGGAGATACGTAAATTTCCGCTTCTGTAAAGTACCCTGAAAATCATTTCCACGGGAAAATGAAAATTAGCCAGTTTATAATAATTATCAACGCCCAGATACGAATTTTAATCAAAATCGTTAGAGCCGATTTTAAGAAAAACGATTTTTTCTCTTTTCGCCCTTTATTAAACTACTCTTAATTTTATGTTTAAACGGACACACAAACAGACGGCATTGTAAGGCCAATTCTTAAGGGTTCGGGGGGTCATGAGACGTTGGCATCCATCAATATTTTAGGTTATATATTTTTTAACGGTCACAATACTTTACCTTTAGTGTTTGAAAAGTTAAAAAATATACATATTTGCGTATAGATTTAAAGTTATTGGGTTTATAAAAATATGTTTCTTATAAAATATTTGTATTATAAATAGATATACATATTTGCAATGATCAGTAATTTCATATCTCAAATATTTTCGGAGATATGATACCAAATGATAATTTACTCATTACACCGCAGCCTTAAAGTCATTTAGCCGAAATTTTGAGGGAAGCCAATTTGTTTGTAATATTTATAAGTGTTTATAAATTAAAATTTAATCAAAATCGTTGTAGCCGATTTTGAGAAAATCGACTTTTTCTCTTTTTTCCCTTCAGTAAACTACCCTTAAATTTAGGATTAGATATCAAAATCCAAAAACCCCTTGGGGCAACCCTATGAAAACCTTAGATACTATGTTTTAGCCTGATCGGTTAAATAGCTTAGGTTCTAGTCGGAGGTACAGATAGACAGACATACGGAAATTCAAAAATTACTTTTTCGGATTCAGGGAGTCATGAAACGTCAAGAGTCATCAAAATCTCGACTTCGATTTTTTTGGCGATTACAATACTTTCTCTACCTGTAAGATAGCGATAAAGTAAAAATTAAAAAGTAATACATCATTGGAATGGCCAAACCATTCATTTCTACAATAGTTATGTGTTGGCAACATCTTGCACCGTATGAAGCTGTAATGGACGAAGGACTTCTCAAAGAATGGGACCAATAGTTATCGCAATTTTTTCTTCAAAAAACCAGTGTCAAAATCGAATAATTTCACTATTGTGAAGTATGTTATGGTAAAGTGTCAAAAAGATGGTCCAATTTTGGTCTCACACTACTATTTCCCAAACTATGAACCCTTTCGTTTTTTTAATCGGGCCAAAGCTTTTCAAATATTCTAAGCACTGAGCCAGGACAAATCCCTCGCCCACAAGTAAATGAAAAAAATTAAATTAAATTATGTTTGGAGTCTATATCGCTTTCTCAATGAAGATGTTTGGTTTGAGTCCCTTTTGTATTACAGAATAGACAAAAGGTAGATAGTTAACTTACTATATCTTCACATAATATTAAAGTGTGGAATGACACATTTTTTAAAATTAACTTTCTTAAATATACATAGTTCTTGGGGGTGTCCTCAATTAAACATTTAAACCTTTGGTTGGATTCAATTTAATAGTATTTTATTCTTAGTAAGGGAGAGTGGGGGAATCATGCGCGGCGTGTAATCGTGCGCACCAAGATTTTTCATATTCCGCGGTATTATTAGTGACTCCGACTGGTGCTGCGCTCTTGTTTTTGCTATGCACAACAATGACGTACAATCATAGTTTCGCCATTTCCTTTTTCAAGGGCGTGGGAGCTGGATTACAAAAACAGTGTTGTGTCTTGAAATTTTCATTCTTCACAAAATAACAAGGTGAGACTACAGTTCTCATTTAATTATATTTATCTAATTTTATTCTTAAATTGCAGCATTTACTGTTCTTTTACACGTATTCATATTTATTGTATACATTGCTGGTGTCCTTGTTACAAATATGTTTTGTTTTGAAACTGCTATGGGGTAATGATGCGCAGTAACGGTGTAGGTGCGCACAGTTCCCCCACACACAGTTAAATGCGAAGCGATATTAATGCCAAACTGATCCGTGTTTGTTCTCAGATGCCGAGAAATTACATTCGGAAAACTCAGATAAACTCTTACACACCAGAAAATTTACAAAAGGCAATAGATGCAATAAAAAACAATGGCAGGAAAATAAGGGAGGTTGGGAGGAGTTTCAATATACCAGAGTCAACTCTAAGGAAACAACTTCTAAAAAATCGGCCTGTTCCTCCTCGTCTAGGTCGTAAAGGTGTATTCTCAAAAGAAGTGGAGACAGAATTAAAGGACTATATTCTGACATTAGCTAAATTATTCTATGGCTTAACGCCCAGGGAACTAAGGCGGTTAGCATTTAGGTTCGCTGAAGAAAATAATATCCCTAATAGTTTTAATAAACAGAAAGGTTTAGCTGGCAAGGATTGGCTTTATGGCTTCTTAAAGCGAAATCCTGAGGTAACACTTAGACAACCTGAAGGAACAAGCTTAAACAGGATTGCTGCTTTTAATGCTGAAGAAACAAAGCTATTCTATTCTAATCTTCAGAAAATTATGGGGGCATTCAAATTTGAACAAAATAGGATATTTAATGTGGACGAAACAGGCATAACAACAGTACCAAAAAAATGCCCTAAAGTGTATGGACTGAAAGGGGCCAAAAAGGTTGGTGCTGCTATTTCTGCTGAGCGAGGGCGAACCATTACAGTACAGGGAATATGACCTTTATCTATCCACTACAGGCCATGAAAAAATTACCGAATATGACATAGCAGAGCTTTTAAATAAAGCTTTCATGAAAATCGCCACCATGGAGAAGGCAGTTTCAGGTTTTCGATCCGCTGGAATATTTCCACTAAACCCTGATAAATTTAACGAAGAAGATTTTGCTCCTGCTAGCAAAGTAAGACAGTTTATAGTTGAAGCTTCTACTGAATCCGGAACTCCTATTTCTGCACGAGTTTCTGACCCCGAACTTCAGCCTACATATATAGATCAAACCAGGCCACAGAAAGATTGTCGGACCGATGGACATCCATATGCACAGCCTGTTCAAGATCCTGTACCATCAACATCTAAAACAAATTTGTTTTTCACTATTTCACCAATTCCAGAAACGAAGATTGAAAAACAAGTAGGGCTAGGAAGAAAGTTGTGTAGAAAACAACACTCGGAAATATTAACCAGCTCACCAGTGAAACGAAAATTAGAAGTAGCTCAAGAAAAGAAAAGAATTATAGAAGAAAAAAAATCAGAGATTAGAAAGAAATCTGGAAATGTGGTGCGAAGGTGCTTCGACCAATTATCACAACACAAGAAGAGTAGAGGAAAAAAGAAAATAAAGAAGCAACGAACATCCGTGTCATCCGAAGTAGACGGTTCCACACTTAGGGATGATGAAATGGACAAAGCGGTCCTAGCAAAAACTGGCAAAGAGCCTAATGAATTGTGTTTTATCTGTGGAGAAGTTGGAAGAGACAAGGAATTGTGGTACAGGTGTGTTTCGTGCTCATCTTGGAATCATGCGGAGTGCACTGGAGTTGATACCCCAAAAGATTATGTGTGCGATTTTTGTACAAAATGAAACTTGAAAAACTGGGGTAAATAATATTTTGGTAACTTTGCCACTATTTTGTTATATTTCAATTTCCTTTCATAAAAATAAATTTACCTTGAAATTATAAAATATATATAAATTTAGCTGTTTATGTATCTATCACCTGACCTTGTTTTCAATGTGATTTCCAAACATTAATTCTACTGCGCACCATTGCCCACCCTCTGCGCATAATTACCCCAGAGGGTGGGGAAACGTGCGCAAATACATTCCTATGCTTTTTTCAATATTATTCGATTATGTATAGTTATTAATCAAATATGTTTCTACCAAATGAAAGTAGAATAGCCAAGGTTCTCTTGCATGTAGTTACATTTGTGATATATATAGTAGCATTACTACAGAAATAAATCTCGCTTAGGGGCGCACCATTCCCCCACTCTCCCTTATCGTATTTTATTTTTACGCATCAAAAAGTTATATGTAAAAAGGTATGTAACATGCAATATCAATAATTAAAATAAGGATTTATGCTTTCAAAATGTATCTTTAGTAATTTACTCTCCTTAAAAGAAGAGAATATTGTGAGCTTGAGATTTTTTTTGTTAGTGTTATAGGCTATCGTTTTTAATTTTACATAGATACATCTAAAACTTCAATTTAATATCTCAAAAAACATTATAGAACCAAACCAATAAAAACCATAATTTATTTTAATCCCCTGCAGCTGCTATAGTTTCAGATAAAGAACATACTTAAGGGTTATTAAAGGTGGAAACTGCCAAGGATGGATTCCTATTAGGGCAGCAAAATCTAAGATGGAAGTAAAACAAATTAAGAACGCAGGTAAATAAAAAACTAGACGAAATTTATTAAAGTCACCATCAGATGATGATAGGGAAAAACCTAAAATTAATAATATACTCGCTCAATAATCACGATAGTATAGTGAGCACGAACATCGGTGGTCACATGGTCTAAATTGTCAAGCTCGCAATACACTGTACTGCAAGTAAAGCGAAAGTTGAGGTGCGATTTCAGCCTGGTACAATGGTATGTCATAATATTTTTTTAAATTCTCTATTCATGTTAATGAGAATACATTTTCTATCAGCTTAGCTTAAAACCAAGTCGCTAAAATCTGGGTGTTGAAATAACTTATAAAAATGAGTAAATAACCAATAGTAATTAACTTATTAATGTATCTTGCCTCCCTGAAAGTAGAACCTTACTTTTCTTTTTTCCCACCAGGAGCCATGCCACTGTACATTTCGTTTGATATAAAATAAAGCTGTCTTATTTTAGTGAAACCAAGCGAAGTAAGCTTATTCTTTCAGGGAAAACGGATGTCACATCGGCCATATGTCAATCTATTTCACTTTAGTGATTCCTCACCAGTCACGTGATGCATGTTATATACTAAAGCTATTTTTTTCACATGTATTTATTATAATAAAAATGTTAACTAGAATTGTAGTTCTGAGAGTGTAATTATTGTGTTTTGTAATATAGGTTTAGAGTAAAGAGTGGTGTCTTATTACAAATATGACGCACATTTTAAACGCTTGGTCATCAAATATTACTAGCTATTGCAACTGTTAAATGATACAAAAATTGTTTATGTTGTTTATAGTGCTAAAAGAAAAGATACATAAACAAATAATCCGTTAATAAAAAAAATAACGAAAAAATAATCTATTTCATTTGTACACGATCGTATTATATAAATATCAGACGAATAAAATTGTTTGATACGAAGCGATTGTCAATGTAAATAAGAACCAAGTTTGGTTGTTTGTATTGATTCTCATAAAATAAAAATACACAAATACTGGTCACGGAAATAGTGGCTAAATAAAATAACAATGAAATGATATATTAAATATTGCGGAGAAAATTTCCATTGTGATACCGCAAGTCTGTAAAATATGGTTGAAGTACTTATAGTATAATTAGCTTATAGTCTAGCTTGGGGGTTTATGGGTTTCAACCACTTCTCCATAATGTTTTGAAGTTTTTAATATTTAACTTAAAGATGGCCTTGTATCAAATTTCGAATCACTATTAGAGGCATTCAACATTTAAAAAATGTGTCAGGCAAGGACCCCTACAAATAGTTTCTATAAGCATTTTTTTTTAAATCCATGCGAATATTACCTTAAATGGCTTCTAGAGGCATCCGATGCTTGGAAAAATAAATGGTACGGCACACCGCACAGACTTTCTCTCTCTTTCTATAAACTCGTAAGATTTCTGAACAAAATAATGAACATTGTATCATCACCGCTCCACATAAGAACACGCATAAAATAATATACAATGATATATAATCAATGAGAAAAGAGGCGCATCTTTGTCCACCTAAGAGCATTTCAAACAGTTTAATGTCTTCCACAAGGGTCAACACTTCGTATTAAAATTTCGATTTCTGGTTAAAATTTTAACATTTTATAAGGTGTTGCAGATCTTCAAGTCATCGCATTGATATTTAATTATTCATTTATACATTTTGACCAATAAAAAATGTAAATATTGACTATTGAGTCTAAAATGGAGATAGATCATTGCT
>CABFWO010000302.1:100371-116757 GCA_902155825.1 Timema genevievae | reverse complement strand
TATCTCCATTTTAGACTCAATAGTCAATATTTACATTTTTTATTGGTCAAAATGTATAAATGAATAATTAAATATCAATGCGATGACTTGAAGATCTGCAACACCTTATAAAATGTTAAAATTTTAACCAGAAATCGAAATTTTAATACGAAGTGTTGACCCTTGTGGAAGACATTAAACTGTTTGAAATGCTCTTAGGTGGACAAAGATGCGCCTCTTTTCTCATTGATTCTATATCATTGTATATTATTTTATGCGTGTTCTTATGTGGAGTGGTGATGATACAATGTACATTATTCCGTTCAGAAATCTTACGAGTTTATAGAAAAAGTGAGAAAGTCTGTGCGGTGTGCCGTACCATTTATTTAAATCTGGTTAGGAACCACTACAAATAATTTTAGAGAAGTTAATTTATATGAAAAAATATCTGGTGAGAACTTCTTAAAATAGTTTTTAGAAGCATCAAGATTTTACGAAGCAGGACTATTTCAAATAACATCTTAGGGTATTCGAATCTCAAAAATTTTCTGGGAGCACTATTCTAAATATCTGTTAAAAGAGAATAATTTTCAAAAAGTCTCCAAACAAGGACTTCTTTAATCAACTTCTAGGAGCATCCAATTTTCTATTTTTTAGCTGGGGGAGAGGAGTGTAGAAAGTATCTCAAATACTTTTTCGTAGCTTTCTCCCCTCCCTCTCTCCATCACATCTTACACTAATGTATAAAATAGCAATGTTCTTATTTTTAGGGTTTAGTAGTAATTCTTAAAATCATATTATAAACTTAGGATCTTAAGCCCCCACACTCCCTCAAATTTAATTCTTTCTACGCCCACGCACTTTACTTTAAACATTTTTTTTAAGTGCCTCCAAGTCAAAATAGAAACTAAAGGTATCAGAATGTCCAAAAATAATTTTAAAAATCACATTTTAAGTTTATTTATTTAAAAAATATATATGATAATGTGAAACTAGCTTATTTTCAACGATATTTTACGTGAGATGCCTTATTTCTGAGATTAAGGTATCGTGATCGTCAAATATTAACTTTGATAATAAAATCAATTCCTATAAAATATTACAAATTACATTGAAAGAGCTTGTGAGGATTTTAAATTTTAGGGTCAGAATTGAAGGTCAGATTTCCTTCGTTTCAACTTCAATACCCACAATAACATTCGCAGCATCGAACATTTTTGAAGGAAGAAAAAAAAGTCTAAAGGTATATTATAAAAAGATTTGAAATATCTCATTAAATATGACATAATTCAACATCTAATTAGCTTAACACCACTAATAAACAGAATTTTAATACCAAATGGTGATTAAATGGCATCCATAGCGTAGGCATAAGTAATCTCAGATACGTCAGCATAAAATAATTTAGCGATCTTTGCTGGGTTTTTTCCAAGAGTAGCTCTTTAAATTTATCTCAAGTCAACAACACAGAGATTGAATTAATGTAATTTATATCCATCCGGAGCTAGACATACATTCAGCTCCTTGGCTGGATAGTGCTGCCCGCACCATCTGGTGTCAGTGTCGTGTCCCCGGAGAGTTCAGGATGCGCCTTGCATACCATTTATATTAGCGCGCGCAAAAGGAGCTACTAATCTGGCAATAAAAGTATTAATATACACCTTTCAGGGTTCTTTTACATTCCATAATCGATATGGAACTGACGACTTCACTTCTGCTCCGAGGGGAGTTTTTTTATGGATTTTTATCATTTAGGAAAAATCCGTTTACCTCAGCTGGGTTTGAAACCATAAACCTCAAAACCATTGAGGTTGATTAATTTAACCTAGATGTACTTAGTTATAAATTTAAAAATTGGAAGTAATTTTACATTATCGCAGCAAAAACCCCATATTCGACCTCAGCCCTTACTTTTATTTACATATTAAAAGCTTTGTGACACCTGTTTCGATGGTCTAAGGCGCTACTCCCTCAACAGACTAGACTCCCGAGGATGGGGAGATCGAGGTTTTAATCTCGGTCTGCTGTAGTGAAGGTGGTTCCCCTAACCACAGTGACTGAATCCCGACTACAAATGGGCATAACTAAATATTTAAAACAGTGATGGGCGAGAAAGTAATATTTCCACTGGGCAAACGTTTCAATTATATTTTGTTTGCTTCCTCGTCATCAGACATGCCTTAGTTGAAGTGTGTCATCAGAAATCCTTAAGCAAAATGAGATCACTACGTCGCTCAATCATCGCGTGCTCGGCTTATCGACGGCTCAAAGAATGCTCGTGCTATACGCGGATACTCGCTGCGAACAACGAGCATTACACTAAATTGTTCTTTACATGCTCGGCTCACCTAATTTATCCGCACAAATTTTAAGAGAGATTTTGAAACCATTTACCATCGCAGTACACACATATGGAATTCAAACCCCGAACTCTCCATCACCAACCATCCAGACCAGACGGATGGTGACGCCTTATCGCACGTGACCCACGCTGCGGATCGTTTACAATAAAACCTTTGTCGGAGCCATACTACATAAAACCCACACACACAGTCTGTGGCAGTCGAGTGGTACCATTCTATGGAATTATGGTAATTCGACGTATCCGAGAGGAGGAGACACATTAATACAGCAGCGGCGGCAATAATCCATGGCCCAGTTTGGATCGACGCTACTTCATCGCACCATACGAGAGATTGTTAACAAATGTCAATAACACCCCCAACGCAATCCTACTTGATCGGGAGAAAAGCAAGTAATGGAGGCTCAAAAGCTATAAACTTTTCCATTTGTATAGCTCATAAAAGTTAGATGATGTATGAAAGAAGGAAATTGCAATCCAAATAATGTGACATTTTATGACAAACAGTAATTATGTTAGCTAAATTGAAAAAGGTTTTGCAATAGTGAGGTAGTGCTAAATATATCAGGAATAGGGGGATGGGAAAGGGTGATAAAGAGGATCTTGAGGATGCACTGGAGGCAAGGAGAGGATAATACTTCATAGGCATTTTGAGCTTTGTCTGTTTTAAGGTGGTTTCCATGGTAAAATACGAAAGCCAAACTCAAAATGAAGCTAGCCATATCATAAATATCTTCATCCCTCTCATTGAAAGACGTCAGTGAATCTAAAAGTAAACAAATGTCAATGGAAGCCTCCATATATAATTCAAAGTATAACCTGTACAAGTGAATTTATTACTATTTGCGGTTAAATAATATGTTTGTACAAGATCGTCCCCTTTCATTGTACCTCGTATATAAGTGTGTGTGGATATGGGGGGACAAAACGGGCCTTATGAAAAAGTAAGAAAACTGGGTTTAAATCCCCTACAACCTCATTCCTGTTATGTGCCTTCATTGAAAAAAATACTACGTTGATATATGCTATTAGTAATAGTAATATTATTACTATGAAATTAAGTTTCATAAACTTGATGACAGGAAAAGCTATGAACGTTCTTAAATGTGAAGAATAGACGAGTCACTATCACGTGACGAGTAATACTTACAAAAATGGACCATGATCTTCTCTACCTCATGGTTGCCAGGGCGTGGCGACAAATTGCACACGTACTATTTAAACTTCAGCTAAGCTAAACGCAAAAAGAGCTATGTCTTAATATTTAAGTAAGATTTAGTTACAAACATTAAAAAATGGGTCGTTATAATATTAATATTGTAACTATTTAAATTGTTCGTCTATTATGTGTAAGCTAGGTTTACCGAAATTGACAGAGTACAAAAGAAACCCAAAAAACTCAAATTTTAAATAATTCTAGTGATTAGACATTTTAAAATTAGTATTAGCAAAAGAGGTGTAGGAAGGGTCAAGTATCGCTAGATTGTTTTTTTCTTTCTCTTGACACCTCGGAGAGAAAGTATTGTGATCGTCAAAATATTCTAACTCAAGATTTTGATAAATGTTGACGTTTCATGAACCCCTGAAACCAAAACAAGGGGCTTTCCCGATGCCGTCTGCCTGTCTCTCTGTAACTTGGTTTAGAGCTGAATCTATTTTACCTATGGGCTATAACTAGGTATCTTGGGTGTTCAGAAGGTCCTGCTGAGGTTTTTTTTGGAATTAGATGTTTAACCCTACGTTTAAGGTTAGTTTACTGAAGGGCAAATAGATAAAAAAGCTATTTTCTCAAAATTAGCTTAAACGATTTTGATTAAATGTTATATATTCATCTATTATTATTACAAACTAGATGGCATTGCTTATTTTATCACGAAAATGACTTTGAGGGTACTTTACATGAGGTAAATTTTCCAAATTTCATCATTACTCCGCAACTATTTGAGATAAGAAATATCTAATCAGTGTAAAGTTCCAATATCATTAAATATACAAATCTCTTATTTTAAATTTATTTTTATGAAGCTAATAGTTTCTGAGATATAATTAAATATATTATATACTCTTAAATTCAGGTCTTTGAAAATGAATTTGATTCCTATACTTTCTGTTGGACCAAGATATTTCTCTTTTCTCGATTTTTCTGTAAGAGTGTTCCTAGTTTATAGTGCCATATAGTAAATAAGTAACAGTGTATATTATTTCATTTATCGTCTTTGGTTTTTTTAATAAATGTATATTTTAAGAAATAAACGGTATGGAACTACTCACGGACTTTCTCGCTCTATTGTTTAAAAATGGAGATATTTACTCAAAACTCGTAATATATGTGAAACGAAATAAAATACACTAGAAAACCCAAACATAAATTGCACTATACTTACGTAAAACATTTTATGAGTTCCGGTTTAAAAAATTTTAATTTTATTTTAAAGAATGTCCTTATTTGTATGCTTGGACTAATAAAAATGATCGATTTTGGCTCCACAAGGGTCAACACTTCGTATTAAAATTTCGACTTCAGGTTAAAATTTTACCATTGTATTAGATGTTTCACATCTTCAGGTCCTCGCATTGCTATTCATTTCCTCATTTATAAATTATGACCAATAAAAAATGTAAATATTGACTATTGAGTCTAAAATGAAGGAGATAGATCATTGTTGTACAAATATTTCTCCTAAGAGGTTAAAGAAAAAATAACCAACGTTTTGAGAGACTTAATTGTATTAAATTGCTCTATGGCATTACAGAATTATTGTATTAAAACTTAAGAAGTGTCTCTTTACAACAAAAGCTCACAAAATTATATTACTATATTTTCCAATATCTCAGAAACTGTTGATTTTATAAAAATATATTTCAATTATAAGTTTTTTATTTTTATTAGTCCTACAATTTTGCAATGATAAGTTATTATCATCTCTAATAGTTGCGGAGATACGGAAATTTCCGCTTCTGTAAAGTATCCTAAAACTAGCTTTCATAGGAAAATGGAAATATCCAATTTATTTATCTCAAAGACGGAGATATAATAAATAATAAGAATTTACACATCAGACCGGAACCCTTAAAATAATTTTGCCGAAATATTGAGGGTAGCCATTTTGTTTGGAATATTTATAGATGCTCATAAACTAAATTTAATCAAAATTTTTAGAGCCGATTTTGAGTAAATGGATTTTTTTCTCTTTTTGCCCTTCAGTAAACTACCCTTAATTTTAGGGTTAGATATCCAATTCAAAAACCCTTTGGGGCAACTTTATTAAAACCCTAGATACCAAGTTCTACTCCAATCGGTAAAATAGTTCAGGTTCTAGTCCTAGATACAGACAGACAGACAAATGGAAATTATAAAACTTTTTTTTTATTCGGGGGGTCATGAAACGTCAAGATTCATCAAAATCTCGAGTTCGATTTTTTTGACGATCACAATACTTTCTCTACCTGTAAGGTAGCGAGAAAGTAAAAAGTGGGAGAAAGTTTGTGCGATGCACCATACAATTTATTTATAAGTACTACTGACAATGAGATACTTTTAAGATACTTCTTTCATAAAATGAATTAAATACAAAAGTTGTTTAACGTGTGAATGTATCTGCTAAAAAAGTAATAGCAGTAATTTTTTAAACTAAAATAAACTTAACGTTTTTCATAGTGTAACCTGCATAATAATTATTACAAAACGGTGCATTAATTAATTCAGTATCATACCACTGGTTAGCAAGTTGAATTTTACTTTTTATTTTTTTTTTATTTAGCACCGCGTCTTACTACCCGTTCGGGTTATACGCTTAAGTACTAATTACACTAATGGATTAGGAATTGGGAAGGTTGAATCTAGAGGAAGTGAACCCGCATTTGCGTGGAGGGACAGTGGAAAACCATTTAGGAAAAACCACCCCCAGTTCACCCGACCGAGATTCGAACCTCGATCTCCCCGTCCTCGAAGATCTGGCTCAACACGACTGGCGCGTTAGCCAACTACGCCACCGAGGCGGGTGAATTTTACTTTATGTCATTTTACAATAAAATTACATTGCACCATCTTAACAGCTATAAATAGTGATTCAATGATTTCAAATCATAACAGTTCACGAGATATAAGGGCCAAGGGGCTTAATTTGTTATTTTATGCGTTCTTGTAACATTGTTAAGGTAAATTAATTGATTTAAGGGGCTGAAATTTAGTATAACTAGACCTTCATATGAGGTGTAAGAAATAAAATATTTATAATATTATGTCAAATAAAAATAATGTTTAATTTATGAGCAGTTTAAAAGTTGTAAACTTACATAATTTTAATTGTATATAAATATTGTTAATTTTATACCTCAATAATTTGCTTTTATTTCATTTTGTAGTACATGATGTCGATATTTAGAATGATTTTTTTTAACCTAATTCTACTCGTTCATTCTATTAATGACTATATGACTATTTGACTATTGCAAATGTAGATTTGAAATGTATATTTCATTACATTTCTTGTCTTGAGTATAATGATTGCAGATACATCACCGACTAGCAGAAAATAATATGCCAGGCTATGGCAGAAGGTAGGATACTCCTAACTAATGTGCAGGGCCCGGATTTTGATGACATGTCATATTTTTTTTTGGTCCATTAGAGACAATGCTCATTTGTTCATAAACTCTGTTCATGATTCCCTGGTTGTATAAATGTATATTTTATAGGTCATTTTTCTTGCTTTTTTGTTTAGTAAGTCATTTTTAGGCATTTATTTTGAAACAAATTTTAAAATTGTTTGAAAATTACTTTAAAAAGGTGGTGTATATATATATATATATATGAATAATCTATGCTTTGATGATACATGAATATTTAAACATCACATGTTTTACCACACACTTGTTGACTGAAGAAGATAATGTATGAGTCCAAATGAACTTGTGCCCCTTTACCTGCGTGCTTATAAAATCCACATTCCTGGTCAGACCTTCACTACACCTTGGAAAGGGTCGCAGGGGGAAAGGAGACCAATATTTAAGAGTTAAAATGAACTTTGTACCGTCTTTAAATTCCTGGTGAGTCACTTACTAACTATACCATGTCTGGAAAGGGCCGCAGGGGAATGGGGAGCTATCGCTTTTAAAGCAGGTAAATGTATTTCAATGTTTTATTTTAACTATCAAAAGATTTTAAATGCATAATTTTCATTTATAAAGTGCACGTAATATGTATTCGTTTTCAATCATTTTATGTGTATTTAGAATGCTTTAAACCAAACCATCTAAAGCGAGTCATTTGAGGCAAATTATTACTGAATGGGGAGAGGTTATTTTTTCTACAGAGTGAAATACTTTTCTGTAAAATATGTGAAGTGAAAGTGGCTGTCATCGGATAAAAGATTTAACCATTCAATAGAATATCAGTCGCAACAAACATGTCCGTTGTATCCAAAATATCGATAAAAAGAAAACCTCTCAATTATTACTTTCACAAAATGCATTCACGAATCAAGAAAAATCCTCATCATTCTATAATGATTTGTGTGAGGTTCTGGTATCTGCGAACACTCCTTTGTGGAAACTGAGCAATGTAAATCTAGAGGATTTCCTGGGACTTTATAAGGGTCATTCTATTCCATTTTACCCCAATATAAAATGGAGGAAAGAAAGGTTTGTTTCAATTTGTTTTATATAAATGACATAAGTCTAAGCATAAAATTAATTCATCACACTTGAAATTTGTAAAAAAAAAAAAAAAGTTGCTAAGAATAAGTTTTTTGAAAATCTACCATGGAAACAAATTATATTTTATTTTCAAAGCGTGCTTATAGGTCAAAATATAATTACACTTTGTGTGGCAGTGGTGTTCATAATAAGTCATCAGTATGTCAAGTTAATTTTATTTTTTTTACTTTAATTGACCTTGACTTAAACATAAATCCTGGGCACCAAGATGTATTTTAAATCACGCTTGACATATGACCTCCATCAAGGCAGGAAATAAAATCTTGACATAACATCCCGCTACATATTCCAGTCTCTCAAATAATATGTCATATATCAATGATTAATTTATTACACCGATTAAGAAATATTTAGTGTGGCCACCCAGAATAAAGTTTTGGTTGAGATTTTTTTTAAAAAAAATTATGTTTTTTTTAAACTAGGGTATTTGATGAAAATGATCTATCACTTGTTTGACTTTAACTAAATCCTCCTTTACTTCAGACCTCAGGCATACACAGATAACTTGCATAGTGATATGAAAATGAGTATTTGGCTATGGATTATCGAGAAAAATAGCACCCTATTAACATTCAAGGAGGACATAAGCCAGGTAAGAGATTGATAGCTGTACACTAAATGTGCAGGCCATGGCCTAGGTGCAAATACATAGGATAAACTTGGGATAAACTTGCCTAGGACCACTTTAAAAAATATATATGAATCACTACCATCCCAAATGTATTAAAATAATGTGGAGACTTAGAAACGTTCATCCCACCGGGATTACAACTAAACGATCGATCGTCTCTCGGAGATTATTGCGGGCATTTTTAAGGCATTAAGACTTGACGATCTCACTCCCAATGTGAGTACATTAGAAATGGTTAAAGATGGACAGTTATTGTAGCTAACCGGACTCGTGGAATAGTGGTCAGAGCTTCTGGGAACCGACCTAAGGGTCCTGGGTTCGATTCCTGGATGATATATATAATAATATAAATAATTCTAACATTCATCAGGGTTTTGTTAATTAGGATTAAGCTAGATTTAGATTTTCGGTGGCTTCAACCCGTCATATGGACTATAATCATAACTTCATCTCATCTGGGCGTGGAAATAACCTCCACGTAAATGATACTCTTAGTAGATTTGGGCGTCCCCT
Source organism: Timema genevievae (assembly GCA_902155825.1). Classification (NCBI taxonomy): domain Eukaryota; kingdom Metazoa; phylum Arthropoda; class Insecta; order Phasmatodea; family Timematidae; genus Timema; species Timema genevievae. The sequence continues at coordinate 107,554 of CABFWO010000302.1, read as the reverse complement.
TGGCAACACGTTTCCAAAAAACTGAGCTACAGATTTATGTAGCCCCAACATATTATTATTATTATTATTATTATTATTATTACTACTACTACTACTACTCTGTTAACTCCTCATTGGTATTTTTACCACAGTTACGTGTAAGAACGTTAAGTCCACTCCTGTCCAACCTTTCCGTAAGTAATCATATTAAATTGTAGAGTGATATGAAAGGTAGATTTTAGAATAAATGTACCTGCACTGGCGTGGAGGTAAAGTGTAAATCCATTTTTAAGAAAAAATCCTCCTTATTACATTCGTCCAAGATTTAATCCATAAGCCCCCTATTTCCAGTAGACCAGAAAGACGAGACTAAAGTGCATACCGATGTGCGCTTAAAAACATTTGAAAATCACAAATCATCAACCACGATGAAGTCACATGGTCTAAATTTAAAGCTCATTTAGTCTGGTTGGCAAGTGACGGAGAGTTCTAGATTTAAATCCCAGTTAGGAGTAGTGAAGATGTTTTTCATAAAGTGTTTCCCATTCTCCATCTACACAAATACAGGTAAGTTTTCCAATATATATTATAATTATTAGCTGATTAGAATAATTATTATATGCGCGAATGAGTAATGAGACGTGATGGGGGGGAAAATGAGATTTAACCATTTTCAGGTGTATTTTATAGGAATGAAAAATTGTTCATTGGATAAAATAAGCTTTTTACTACAGAAAATTTTTCTCGTCTATGAATGTAAGCTGCAAGGTGCATATCGGTATGATCCGATGTGCGTTCCGCGCGGTGCTAATAAGTTGCACAAACTAACAGGCGGCCAGTCAACTAACCGATCGTGCCTAGGCAATTAGCGGGCAGTCTCGCTACAATGGTTTGTTAGCTTGCTATCCATACTCCGGGGAGTTAACAATAGGTACACTCCACAAATACTGGACAGTTTACAGATCAGGTTCACTAACTTCTCCTGGAAATATAATTATAGAACAGACGTAGCCGGTCAGACGTTAAGCCTGATTAAAGCAGTGGTGAGACACAACCTTTAGAAGGTGTTACCACATTACCTGCACCAGTCACCTTCCTGTAAATTTGTAAACTTGAGTTAAATTTTTACTTTTTTCGACTTTTTGATAGTCATAAAAATCGAACATGAGGTTTTGATAAATTTCGACGTTCCATGACCCCCCTGAAACAGAAAAACTGGTCTTGGTGACGCCATCTGTCTGTCTGTCTATATATCGTAACAGAGCCTAAACCATTCTACCAATTGGGCTGAGACTTGGTATCTAAGGTTTTCATAGAATTGCCCCTAAGGGTTTTTGGAATTAGATATCCAGCTCTATAACATAACGATAATTTATTGATAGGGAAAAAGAGAAAAACTCAATTTCCTCCTAATCCACTCTAATAATTTCTAGATAATTTTGTATCCAGATATTTTTTAGCCTTATAAACAAAATAGAAATCCTCATTTCTCTATAAACATGACTTTAAAGGTACTTTGTATGACTATAAATTGCCGATTTTGACCGTATCCCCACATCTATTTGAGGTAATAGAAAACTAATAATTGTAAATTTGTAGTGCTGCTTAAAATTAAAATCTTTTGTTTAGAATATGTATATTGATAAGACCAATAGCTCTGAGCTCAATCAAATATATATATGTATGTATTTTTTTACGTGGTTCTAAGACAATTGAAATTAATTGTTGTGCTCTTTGGTGGATAGATATGATCCTAATTTCTCTATGTGTCTTTAAAAGTGTGTATTATTTCATTTATCCTCTTTGATGGAGTGTTTATGCAACAATGTATGTTATTTAGTTTCACAAATCTTGCCATTTTTTTTTGTTAAAATGTCTCCATACAAGAATCAAAAAGAGAAAGAGAGAGAGAGAAAGTCTGTGTGGTGTGCCATACTATTTATTTTTAAATGTACCATATTTATAAATGAATATTAAAATGAGACGATAGTAAAAAGGTAATAGTTTGTCAGTAAGGGAATGAATATATATTCTCTTACTGACAAACTATTACCTTTTTACTAATTGATATATGTCTAGGGGAGGACCACTCCAAATAGCTTCTAAATGTATGTCATTTTTAAGAATTTTCAGGTGAGAAACATCCCAAATAACCAAGTTTATGAAATAACTCAGTTTTCAAAATTATGTCACTGGAAGACCACTTAAAAGATTATCTTTTGGAGGTATCTAACTATCGTAAAAAATTAAGGTTAGGATCACTCTTAATAGCTTCGGGGGGTCATCCAAATTTCTAAAATGTCTAGGTGAGGAACACTTTAAATGGTGGCCTATAATTTATAAACGAATCTAATTTTTTTTAAATTCAAGGCAAAGACTACTTATAGCTTTTAGAGTGAAGCATTTTTAAAAAAATTGTTGAAGGAGAGCCAGTCCGAATGGTTTATAAGAACTATCTGTCTTTTAAAATATTGGGGAGGATAATCAGGGTTTAAAACATGCATAAGATCAGATATGAACGATAAACTATTAAATGGCTCTAAACAGAAATCTAACATTGTAAGTAACTATGTTATTTAAAATTGTGACCCCCCTATTAAAATGATCTGGATCCGCCTCTGCATAAAAACCCAATAATATTTTGTCAATGTTAGCTATCATTTACTATTTTATATATATAAACTAGTGGTGGGCCAATACCGATACTCAATTTCTCGATAACCTTGGAATCGACTGCTATCGTTATAATCGATACTATGCGCTAAAAAACTCGAGATCACTCTTTAGTATTCAACACAGTTAACTCCTAAAACGGGCTGAGGCTAGTGATGGGCATAATTTGATGATTTAAACATTCGAATTATCATTTTATTCTTTTAAAAATAATCAAATGAATCATTAGAATGATTTTGAGAAGTAGTGGAGAAGGTGAGAAACGATAGTAGTTGGAAGAAGGCTCGTGGCTAGACATTAGTTACTAGCTGTAGATTATCATATATGTGTATCATAGTCAGTGGCTACTCATCTGCGTCTGTGGGCACGTGGACTAAACGTTAAGATCACCTAATTTAAAAAAAATTATTTGAGTTCACTTTCTGAACCGACTGATTATATCAGCACACGAGAGTGTCTATGAGTGATAGAGAAATATTCTACTAATTTTACCGGGAAAGTTATTTTCACATTCCTTCCCGGGTTATTTTACATTTCACAATAGATACGGGACCAACTGCTGTACTTTCCCTCCGAAGGAAGTTGTGCTACGTATTTTAATCGTTCAAGACTCAACTAGTCAGATTTGACAGTTACGGGGGGGTAAAGTTTCCAATCTTGTCCTGGTGTACTCAAGGTGATTTTTCCTAAAAGACTTCCTACTATCTTTCAACGCAGGTGTGGATACATTTCCTTTAAATTAGACCTTCCTAATCCTTATCCAATTAGTTTTATTGAATGCGTACAGCCCGGACGGGCAAGACGTAGTGCAAAAAATATATATTTGCTACATTTTTATAAATGTTATTTATATATTATGTACACTACATTTAACTTTAAAGTTAAACTTACTTTGATAGGTTTCACCACGACCCTTTCTTTTGATGTATGTCATCGTGGAACCATAAACTTTAAGCTTGCCTTTTTAAGGGCAAACGAAGAGTCCCTGGTCCTGTGTAAAACGGTATAGCTCCTCCCGCAGTGGGGATGAAACTTCCTGCGGATGACCCCAGACTGACGCGACAGCTCGCGTCAATAAGCCAGATACTTGTGTCACTCGAGTGTTCGTTCGTTGTATTATCGTGTTAGCCCATTTAGCGGAGGTTTGTACATTTAGTGAATATCAGGTGCGAGCTCCAAATTACATGAGTCTGGCTGTCATTTAATTTGGTTATCTGACCCGGTCTCACTGCCAACAGCTGAGGGAGATCACTAAAAGTGTACCTAAATCAAATTTGAAGAGTACTTTATTGGCTAAATAGGGTTGAAGAACCAATTATAGTTCTAAAAAATAATGGGGTAATTCACTACCTTGTGATTATAATATGGGCAAATAACATTATGTATAGCCCTTAAGAAATATATATTTTTTTTAGCACCACGTCTTACTACCCGTTTGAGTTATACACTTAAGTACTAATTACGCTAATGGATTAGGAATTGGTAAGGTTGAATTTAGAGGAAGTGAACCTGCATTTGCGTGGAGGGAGAGTGAAAAACCATTTAGGAAAAACCACCCCAATTCACCTGACCGAGATTCGAACCTCGATCTCCCCGTCCTCGGCAGTTGGGATCAACACGACTAGTGCGTTAGCTAACTACGCCACCAAGGCGGGTAAGAAATAATTAAAGGATTAATGGGGTACCATGATGAAGGAACTTACTAGGCAAGCACCTTAATAAGGGACTAATTTAATAAGGGACTAACTTAGAAGAATAACAGGTAAATAAAGAGCTAAAATTCAGTATATATGTATAATATCTCAATATGGAGCTGCAAGGATTCTAATGCACATTAAAATGGAAATAAAAGGTAAGTTGGGAGCCACTGTTCAAGCACCTCAAGCATTTTGCAAAAGAGCGATAACATTTTTTAAATACTTTCATTAGAAGAAAAATTACTTTTTCCACAAACCAATCATTGCAAACATTTATATACTATCTGACACTTGGTTCTTAATAATCTTCCAATTGTAACAGACTATTTAAATTGTTATGCATTATTTTGAGTAGTAGGCCGATACCATAATTTACCTAGATCATCATACCACAATAACAATAAATGTCTTATTAATTATATTCTAGAATTATTTATGTAGCTAAGCGCCATTATGTTGAGGCTAAGAGGACAGTCTTGTTTTGTCTGATTGTCTATTTAAAGGTGATCGGGGTTCAAATCCTGTTTACGTATAATGATGTGTTATGTTCCATGTGGTTGTTCACTCTTCCTCTACATTAATGTTGATTCATTTTCTCTAATCTAATTATTATTTTCTCATCCCTACACTTATATTGTAAATATGTAGATAGCCCAGACGAGTACTAAAATAATCAAAGGAGAAATTATATTAATACATAAAACATTGTACAAAAGCTATCAAATATTGTACTGCCATATGTGCAAGTTCAATAAGAGAGAACTGGTTGGTTCTAATCCCAGTATAAATGAAGTTTCAGTCTTCATTTGGCTTGTAAGCAGATGACGTAGATTCGGAGAAAACAAATTGTAAGGTGTGAGGCTCTAGGATCTAATAAAAAATATACTATGATAGTAAAGTGTACTCTATATTTCACTAAACGGACCTTTAGAAAATAAAAACATATATGTTTTGCAGCCAAAACCTTTAAAAAATTTTTACTATTTTATCAGATTTTTCTTTGTCACCATTTCTTACCACTGGTCCAGATTGTGATGCAAAATATGAATCACTTACGCTAATGTGTTAGGGCTGAGGGATTTCGAATGTATATTAGGTGTACCCATCTGTACGTTGAGGAAGGGAAAAATCATTTAGTAAAAAACACCTCGAGTACACCCGAATGGGGTTTGAGCCCCGATCTCCCCATCATAGATAATCCAGTATATTTTGAGAATGACGCCTTTGACAATCCTACCAACGGAGCAGGTCTTCATTATTGTTATAAGCATTCATATCTATAAAAAAAAGAGTCATATCGCATTACTTGACGTATTCATCCGTGAAAATAGGAATAGTAACTTTTATAGCTGCCAGATTAGGAAGACCCTTCTTATGAAAATTGGTCTTGATTCTAGTGGGATTGGTTTCAGAATCGGTGTGACAAATTCTTACGCAATACTCTGGGGATTCAAGCTTGATTGGGTGGATTGGAGGTGTTAATTGAATCGCTATTTTCTGTTCTCTTTACAAGTATAATCTTCTCAGCATCGATGGTAGAGTAGATTAGACGTATTGCTAGTAAAGTCTGGTTTGTCTGTTCGAATCTCAGCCGAGCGTATTGAAGATAAAGCTGGGAGAATAATACTCGTACATTACATTTTTGTTTCTTCATTGTGGCCACGATTGATCTTGTAACGGTCAAAGTCAAACATTGAGTTTGTTATTTGTCTTATACTCAAGTCAAATAGACTTTAAACACGACAAAGAGTTTTCCGGGATATTCCAGTCAATCTTGCAGAGGATGTTACTTATTTTATTTGACAATGGTACACAACATGTTCTATGTATTTCACTTTCAACATTGCAGAAAAATTTACAACTACTCCACTTTGGTGAAGAAAAAGTTTTTCTTATTTATGATGTGTTCTTTTTTGCTGGTGAGTTGTTTTTTTGTTCGGTAAAGCGTCTCTCTACCCATTCAGCTTAAGCATATGTAGGCCATACTAATTAAGATTCGGATGGACATCTCGAAGATTTGCAAATCTCTCTTACAAGTAGTACTATGTTTTATCACCTCACCAAAGGGGTTCTACTGTAGTATCTAGGGCAGTCTCCACACCGACCCCTCTCTCCCCTCCTATACTTCCCACCCTTTCAGGGTGTCCTTGCATTCCACCGTTACTCCAGGCCTCCACCACCACCCCTAATCCATTCCCCTTATTGCTTACTACTTAAAAAAAGACCCATCTCGGGGTTTTACAGACTGACGTCCAAAGTCAAAAGATAAGGGCTCGAATCCCTGCCAAAGTATATTTTTTCTGAGTTACCTTAGGAAATCCTCATTTACAATAAGTTTTGACATTTTTATTTGGATTATCTATTACTGTAGACACATATAAAATATATTTTCTTCCCTAAATTAAAAAAATAAATAGCATTTTCTTTTAGTTTTTTTCAGTGACATAGTTTTTACGGACGCTATTTACGTTAATCGTTTAAATACATGATATAGGGAGGGACTAATTACAATAAATGCACCACCATTTGTTTGTACACAAAATAGAACAAAGGGAGAACCCCACTTTGATTTAGTTGATAGGGTATTAAAAAAATTGGAACTATCTTTAAAAAAATTAATGAGCCAAAAAAAGTGGCCAAAATTGAAGAAAAATTGAAATATTTTAAATTTTATCTCAATGAAATAGAATGTACACACTGTACGCCTACTTCACTTTACAAATACTTTTTCACTCTTTTTCGAACAACTTACTAACAAGAAAATTGTATTCTAAGATCTAGAAAAAATCTGTATTAAATAAAAGTCAATAAACCATTGTAAGCCCCCCCCCCCC
>CABFWO010000302.1:76981-100274 GCA_902155825.1 Timema genevievae | reverse complement strand
CCCCCCCCTTATCACTAAGAAATAAGAGCCAGCGATGGTAAAAAGAGATTTATGCAATTCAAGTAACAAACATACACAACTCTATGAGACGAGTGAGACAGCTCAAAGCGTTAAGTGCTCCAAATCAGTATGAAATGAACATGCTTTACTTGTCACACATTGGTATTACGAACCATATAAGGTAATAAAGTCAAAAGAGCACAATACAACATGCGAGAAGTAACGAAAGGTAGGTTCCAACGTGACGAGTAGGCAGGGCTGTCTCACACTAGTTATAACTACAGATAATCAACATTTGATACTTGAAAGACTCCAACTCTCGCCCATAAATTGCAGCTAAAGACACATGAAATAATATATTTTAAATTGACCTTCATAACCACTGTTTGATATCCTTAGTCCTGTCATAATTATAATAAAGGATACAATCTAATAAATACATTATAATTATCTAATTGCCCTTCTTGGCAGTTCCCAATTAGTTGATAATATAATATGATTGCACTAAATAATTGCTCTCCCAACTGAACAGGACTGTATTTGAAATTATCCGTCAAAACGTCAAACATTAATTTTGATAACGACGTTGCATAGCAGCTTGCTCAAACATTTACTTATCAAAGCTAAGTCTATATTACAATCTCGCTGACTTGTGACCCCAACTTTAACTAACAAACAATAAGCTTTAAACACTATCAACAATACTAAATACTCTCCCAATAAGTAACACGATCATATTAATTCTTAAAAAAATACTAAAATAAGGTGTACCGACAAACGACGCTGTAAGTGACTAACCGTATAGAACATACGGTTTGACCTAACCGTGCAAGGCATTAAAATATTTCCATGGCTTTAGGAGCCCAAATATACTAAGTCCATTAGATGTGAATTCAATGTTAATTATCAATAAGTTTAAATTTTTCAAGGCCCGAAACGATAATTTTGAATAGGTTAGAAATAGTTTAAGTCAAAAGGGAATTTAGAATACTCTAACGTTAATCAGCTTATGACAACTTCACTCACCTTGAAGTCAGCATGTAATATGTGACTACATCACAGAATCCTACCATCATATTTCCTATGAACCTATCACATGTTCTCAAGGCACGGGAACAATAGGAAAGAAAGAGGGGTAGGGGGTTGCAAATGTCCAGAACATGCCAGGTCATACCACGCCTCTCCAGGTGCGTGTAGAAACGTCTGTATCACGAGCTTCCGAACACAGCCGATAGACTACAGTGAACGCTCACGTATATCTTTCTTCTTTTCTTTCGGGCGCAGCTCGGTACTCACGACGGAGAATGAACCATGTGCCTTGAATCAATTGGGTTTTAGATAGAGTTGAGATGTGTTGTTGAGTCACGGTCTTTCTGAGATGAGTCAACTGGGGCCAGGGTGGTGAGTGAAACAATCTCTTATTGCTTACATGTTTTAACAAAGTAACACCATGTTTCCATATAACATGATTAATTTGTTATTATTATTATTTAAAAATATTATTAACTATCTAGAACTACTTTTTATTTTCTATTGTTACGTATAGTACGCAGGTTATTAACAGCTTAATTTTTGTTTTAATTTATTTACTTAGCACCGCGTCTTACCGTTCAGGTTATACGTCTATGTACGAATTACAAACATGATTTAGGGATTAGGAATGTTTAATTGAGAAGAATTGCACACGTATTTGCGTTGAAGGAGAGTGGAAACATGTTTTAGGAAAAACCACCCTCAGTCCACCAAACCATTATTTGAGCTTCGATCTCCCCGTCATCGGCAGTCTAGTCTACTGCGAGACTCAAACCTCAACTACCCCGTCAATGGCAATCAAGCCGAAGGCTCTACCAATAGAACACCAATGCGGGTAGCCTAGCTTTTTAACAAATATTTACTCTTTCTCGACAACCCATAAAGAAAGTACTGTGATTGCCAAAAAATTTGAACTCGAGATTTTGATAAATGTCGACTTTCATAGCCCCCTGAAACCAAAAAAGTTATTTTAGAAGCCATCTAGCCATCTGTTTGTACCTCAGGCTAGAGTCGAATATATTTTACATTTTGGGCTATAGCTTGGTATCTAAGGTTTTCATAAGGTCCCCCTTGAGGTTTTCCTTTTGAATTAGATATCTAACTCTAAATTTAAGAGAATAAAACAATTTTCTCGAAATTCGTTCTAAAGATTTTGAATTAATTTTATATATAGACACTGTTCATTAATATAAACAAGATGGTGACCTGGTGGTCTAAGGTTAAGGTGTCAGACTTCTGTGCTGAGAGTTCAGGGTTCAATCCTCGGTCCCGGCACAGATTTGTCTGATTGCCAAAGCCTTCGATCACCTCTGACAAGGCCTGTATTAATCACAACTTGTGAATGTGTGGAATGCCAGGCCTCCATCATGGTTCGGATCCCACGTTAAACTGTAGGTCCTCCATTTCATCTCACTATCACCCTACCATCACACATTAGTGTAGGTGAGTACAACCCGATGCGGTGCTAATAATAATATAAATAGGATGTGAATACTTTTTTCTCGTGAACATGAATTTGAGAGTACCTTACACGAGGGAAACTTTCTAATTTTCATCATTTAACCACAACTATTTGAAATACGTAATAACTTATCATTGTAAAGCTGTAGTACTATTAACGGTAAACATATTTTATTTTAGGTATATTTTTATAAAACCAAAACGTTTTGAGCTATAAACAAATAATTATATATTTTTTAAAATCCAGGTCTTTAAAAATTAATTTAATTCTTATGCTCTTTGGTGGACAAATATGATTCTCATTTATTTCTTTATTTTGTAATAGTGTTCCTGTTTTAATGCCATAGAGTAAGTAAGTAGCAATGTATTTTATTCCATTTATGACCTTTTGTGTAATGTTTATTTAAAACGAGCTTTCATTAAATATATATTTTAAGATAAACGCGAGAAAATGTCCGTACGGTACACCGTAATATTTATTTTTTATTACAAAAACTATAAATTGGCCTGAGTGTGTTTGTGGACCTATATTTTCTAAGACTGTTTTAATATTATTATATTTATGATTATAATTATTATTATTGTAGTTTACTGACGTATCGACATAAGTAGATGTCATGTAACGTCATTAATATTATTTTACTCATGTTAATGTGTACAACTAGATCCATAATTTCTGAACCCTTTTTTTAACAACCTGTATATACATATGGATGTGTGTAATTTCTTTTAGTAATAATTAATTCTTAAATTAAAACAATTTGATAAGTATTTTAAGGTGACGGAAATAATAGCTTTGACACACATGCCCCCCTCTCCTAAATTAAATTCCTTGATATGCCACTAAATCTTAATATCTTCAAAATTAATCCTGCTTTAAGTAATAAACGGTCTCGTTTGTCTATAAACATGAATAAATCTATTTATAGAAAGCATCGTCACCTCTTCTTACAAAACCAATGTTATACAATTAAGTTTATATCTATTCAAAAACACTATTTATTTAAATTATTTATAAACTAAATAGAATCAAGACTACTCTATAAAAAAACTTTTAACATAGGTTACTCAAATACATCATAGGGAACATTTTCGATAACTCATGTTTGGAGGTATTAGTAGTAAAATAGTGACAGACAAAAATTAGCGTCAAGTCAAGGGTTTTGCCAGAATAGGATATAAATGGGGTGATAGAAGGGGAAGTAGCTGGGCTTACAAAAAATATGGAATGATAGATAGTGCCAAAATTGGTTTGGTGAGGATAGGAAAAGGTGCTTCTGATGACAGACCCATCTAGCAGGAAACTACTAAACTTTTTCAACAGTTTAGACACTTGATTTAATTTGAAGATATAAAATTTTTTTAAAATTTTTGTCTCATAAACATTTGTAATTTCAATACTATATTCTTGTATTTCATGTCTTATTTAATTTTAATTAAATTACGTCTTATTGTAAGAAAAGTTCATATTAACTTGTAACTTTTTTATTAATATAGTTCATTTTAAATTTACAAGTTAAATATAACACACAGAAACCGCATGTTGTTATTATGCATAGTTTCCGAGAAATATACTGTACAACATTATCGTTCTCATATAGTAGGTGTCTATCCGAATCTTAAGGCAATGTGGTAGGGACAGGAAAGGTTGAATTTTGAGTAAATGTATCTGCATGTGTGTGAAGGGAGAAAGGAAACCCATTTATGAAAATAATATTAGGTATACCCATTTATAATGATTTATTTGTCATTGGCAGTCCAATATATTGAGTGAGTGATGCCTTGAACCATTTACCACCAAAGTGGGTAAAAATTGAATTCATAATAGGGCCTAATATATTTTTATTTGGAAATTTTAGCTCATCGGCTTGGTATATCACAATTCTTTTATCTTAAGACTAAATTATGCACTTACATTTAATTATATAGATCTCGCTTTGAATAAATATTCTCGATGTACAATATGAGTGTAGTAAGAAACTGGCAATACTGGTCTATGTAAAAAGAAAAAAAAAATCAAGCTCATCTCATCCAAATACATAATTTGAAAGAAGGTGTGGGGAGGGAAACATAGTTTGAACAAAAAAAAAATTAAAAAAGAGATTACATTCCTAAATGAAATTATACTTAGATAAAACCCGAGCAGACCAGAGCGTAGACAGAGGAGGCACAGTAAAAACCGCGATTCAATTAAAATTTCTCTTGGCGTGTTTCAAAACCTCATTTACTTCGTTGGGGTTTAGGGACGTGGAAGATAGAGTAGTTCCAAGATGACACGACATCCCGGATAAGTTATTTCAGAAAGATAAAATAATATAATTTATTTTTTTACTTGCTTTGCATACTACTACAAGCCCAGGCTAACAAAATATTTTCAATAATAGAAGGTATGACAAAAAGTATTTTCATTCTTCTTGGGTGTTTCCTTGTGAACTGATTCACAACTTGAATTTGATCCACAGTAATGTCTCTATGAATGGTTAGTGCAACTAAACGATTAAGCCTCTCTTGTTTTCAAGTTCACTTCGTGTAAGCACTTTTTTAATAGGTTTATTACATACTAAAAGTAACAACAAAGCTTCATCGTCACTGCCATCACTCTCCCACGGCAAACTAACCTCTAACATCTTGGACGAGAATGAAGAGTCTCGTATAAATCGTAGCTGCCAGTGTGGCCACTTGGTGTAGCGAACATAGAGAACATAGCCTAATATCATACGTAGCATACATAGCGTAGCGCTCTGTGCAAGGCAAGGATTCGTCAAAGAGAATAAAACATGTTGAGGCGCGCAGAGTCATGGAGCGTCTTATTACTGTATGAGTGGGTTTTTAGCTCTGCGCCGCACTGCATTGCGCGGTCTGACAGCAGATGGGAGATATTCGGCCTGGTTCATTCGCTGTCATAACAAGACTTTTCAAAGGAATAATTATTATATTTTTAGGTCTGCATATATTATCCTGAGTAGCTCATAAAACATTTGTTGGCTTATTATTAAACCCAATATCATTGCAGAAGGAACTGCAGGTCTTATGGAGTAGAGCTTTATCTTCATTCTTCATCTGTTAAATATTGTCAAATCTCCTCTCAGTTTTATCTGAAGGTGGCATGCTGGGGTAAGAAGGAGCTAATGGTAACTTCTATGAATAAGTGTTGTGAAACTTATATATTTGAGGGGAGATTGACCACACAAAAACGAAAGAATGATAACGTTGTTTCCCAATAGTAGCCATGCAGTTCCCTCAGTGATGATTTCCATAAGCATGTCGTCCTCTAATAAGTTTTAATCAAAATATGCAAATTCGCCTACCGTTTCTTCAGCCCAGCGATTTTGAATCTTTCCCAACTCACGGTACACTGACCACAGCACTTAAATTGTCAAGGCACACCATAGTATATAGAGATATTTTATTAACAATAATAATGAGTATTAATATTGTGTAAAAAAAGCAGATCTAGAATTCAAATAGTTGCGCTATTATTTAAAAATAATGTTGATCATGAATATCTTTTTTATCTTCCCTCAAACTCCCTTGGGATACCTACCGACCTTTCGTGGAACACCAATGTGCCGCGACCCACCAGCTTAAAAACGCGTATCTAGCCTAACATATTAGGAATTCATAAACTTGGATGTTTATGGGCATGTTTCTGTTATGGTTCATGTTATTAACTACATACACACAAACATACGCCAGATTTATGATGCTACACCACTCACACTGCATGCATGCATGAAACCATCGCTCTATTTGCTATCCATATAAAAGTAGTAGTGAAAGCAGCTATGTTAGACGAGGAAATGTTTTTTTTGATATATATTATGTGAAGAAATTAAAAAACAAGATAATGATTCTCAAAAGCATTGATCTTTTTGGATACTTAATATATTTATGCAAGTCTAAATAAACAGAAGGTGAAATTGCATATTCTTTTAAACATTTCTTATTGGATCTTGAAAAGTAATATGAGTTATTCAGGATTATCACGCTACACCCAAAAATAAATGCACAAAATATCAAAAATCCAGATACAACAGCGAACGATTGAGGCCGAGTATCCCCGATCTGCTGTCAGACCACGCGGTGCAGCTAACTCACGCAGAGTCCAGACGTTACATGGCTCTGCGCGCTATGGCACGTATTATTCTCTCCGTAGAATCCTTGCCACCATTTTTTTAATAGGTTTAGGATACGTCGAAAATTTGTTAAATCTTGTAAAAACATTAACCCTATGAGTGAAAGCTTTAGCTATTCTTACACCTACTACTGATAGATTTTATTTTTGCAACATATAAAGTTACACTAACAATTATATTTCAGACATATTATGCTTTCTTGCCAGACTTGACGTCACTATAACGTAATTTATTAAATTGAATGATTATATTTTAATCTCTGATTCTCGTCATTTTAAAAATAGCTATAACAAGAAGAACAAGATTAAGGGTGTTCTTAAACACGGTGTTTAGTTAGTTATTTGACCCAAAAAAGGGCTGAAGATATTGGGGGGTGGAGGAGGTTACATAATGATGAGATACATAGCCTGTATTCATCACAAGACATTTTTATGATAATAGAGTCTCGTAGAGTACCATGGGCCGGACATACAGCGCGAATGGAAGTTTCTATAACCTTGTTAAGGGTATTGACTGGCAAACCCAATGGTGAGACCTAGATGCAAATGGTAGGATAGCAATAAAATGATCCGCTCTGATGGTTGCATGATTTAACACACTACTTTTCCAGTAGACTAGAATGCTGACGACGGGGAGATCGAGTCTCAAATCTCGGCCGGGTGTACTGAGAGTGATTTTTCCAAAATGGTTTTCCACTCTCCTTTCATTTAAATGCTGGTATACTTTCTCTAAATATAACGTTCCTAATCCCTAAAACCATTCGCTTAATTAGAGCATAAGCATAGTGCCCGAACTTTGAGTAAGCTGTGGTACTAGAAAAAACCAAAACAAAAAAAACAAAAATAGAATAAACCTGAAATGAGATTGACTAGATAGAACCAACTCAAGATAGGGATTTGTGGCGTACTTTTGTAAGTGCGGCACTGAGCTTTCAAGTTCATAAAACCATAGGGTAATTACGAGTAAGAAAATAAAACATGTCTAGATCTTTGTACTAATATTGACCTCATTCATACCCACCATATTTTTTTCAAAGTTTTAAATCTATTCCGTGGTCCAGCTAGCTAGTCACATTTCCTATGTGGATTCGTTATTTTGAAAAAAAAAAAATCTAAATTACTATTGTGAAAATTATTTGCTGCAAGATTCACGTGCCGTTATTTGCATTTCAATGCATATTAAATTAACTTTGTGGATTACATGTACGAGAATACACAATATTGCCAAGTATTTAAATCCATAGAGTAGACATGAAGGTAAACTAGTTTGTTGGTCCAGTAAAATAGGTTTAGTCTAGTTAAAAACGTGTTGATTCTTCATAAAATATCTCAATTAAATTTATTGGAAATTAAAGATAGCTCCACCAAATAGCAATACAACTATTCATATTCATCGCACACTGAATGTACCAAGTGTGACCATTTTATGTTTCCCTATTTTAATTAGCTTTTTTTTTACAATAATTTAATGAATCTAAGCTTTAGGTGTTCGGTCACCTTGTTAGCTTAAGTAGGAAATTATATTTGTGAAAGAAAGTGAACCCTTTTATGATTAATTATTTATGTTTATAGTAATGAAAATTTAAATATAATGTATTAATATAAATAAATTAAACGCAAATCAGAGTAATGATTGAAGAATTTCACTAAATTCAGATTATAAATAGGCTACATATTTTACTCCCTTAAAATCAATTTAGACTATCTACATCTTAACACACAAATGTGACAGTGATTAGGAAGGTAGACTTTAGAAGAATTGTGTCCATATTTAGTAGAGGGAGGGTGGAAAGTCACTTAGGAAAAAACACACCCTAATTAAATCCTATCGGTAGTCAAATCCCAATCACCCCTTCATCGGTAATCCATTCTATTACAAGATAGATACTCAAGCGAGTCTTTCAACTATTGTATTTAGTAATTTAATATAAAGGGTTTGGATTGAGGAAGGTGGATTAGAGCAAAGGCACTGGCATTAATATCGAGAGAAGCACTAGGATAAACATATTAACAGGGTCACATTATGAGTACTAACAGTCCGGAATAACCACATTTAATCAAAATAATCGTCTAAATACTGAGAAGATATAATTTGTAGGAAATGTTCCCGCATTTTTGGAGAAGTAAATTGGGAAAACATAAAGTTCAAAAACACCCACAGTCCCCCTTGCGAGTTTACAAACTTTACATTATCAGCAATCCTGTATAGTGCAAGCTTGACACTATTCCTGAGGGATGTTTCATGACGCTACAAATCTACAATTTACAATAGAATTAATTACTCTTAACTTAAAATAAATTAGAAAATAATGTTTCACAAAGCTACAAGTAAAATAATGTATCTACAAGTAAAGTTTTACAAATAATAGGTATTTTTTATGTTAAGTTTAAGTTTGTTTAGCATAGAGCTACTTGTTGCTTACAAACACCTTGTAAATCAATTAGTATTTTCTATAAGTTTCAGTATATAGGTAAAATACTTAATAAGTGCGATTTTATTTTAATGGGCTATTTTTTCATAATTAGTCTAGTATACTACTTTAATTAATAAACTACATGTGTAAACATTCTAATTCACATGCATATTCTATTTATAGACTTATGGTGAGGGTGTAAGCAAGGTTATCATAGAGAATAGGAGAAGCCCAAGTATGGGTGAGCTCATAGAATAATGAGACATTTAAAAATAATACCACTCATTATTGTTGTGTGTAATAAAATCAATATCTGCCTTCGTTCAGGGAAAATTAAACTACGCTTTGAATTATAGTGATGTTAAGCTTCAAAAACAAAGCCAATTAATATAATTTACTTCAATTCATATTTTTATTTTATTTCTTAACTCTAATTTAGAAAGCTCCAGACAAAAAGTATTTATATTTCTTAATTTTTTAATGACCTATATTTTGTAATTTAACTACAACCACCACGAACCATTTTACAAAATGTTAGTATACTTGTAGTTTCTGCAGTAATAGGGACAAGCTGGCTGTATTAATATTCAGTTTGGAAATAAAACACCAGACCTGTAAATGTTTTCACGAATCCACTAGTCTAGTTTATTTATGACACCCTTAATAAATACATGTATAAGGCATTCACTTGTAAATTATACATTGTCAAATTGTAGACATATGAAATTGGCCCCCGGAGTTCTTAACAAGACCACTTGGAGTCAGTATACGGATTTCAGGGTGTCTGTGAAACGGGATTTAAAAAAATCTATATATTCACTAACCTCAACTGAAATTGAGCATTTCCTTCGATAATGAATGTGGGTCACGAACCACAGAAGAATAAAAAGTTAAAATTTATTTTGTTAATATTATTTTTAACTAGTAGAAATACCTACCCGGCGTTGCCCAGGGTAACCACGCAATTTCTTATGAATGTGGCAGTGCGACAGTTCTGAAACTTTATATTTAGGAGTAGATAATATTTATACTTCTGAAAATGTGTGTATGCTATGAATTATGACTCATGTTCATAATTACTTTTAAGCAAAAGTGTACATTTAGAAGTATTTTTACAACAAGAAAATCGTTACCTACCTCAACGTTATTGAATGAGGGTTTCTCAAATAGGCCTATCCTTTTGACTTTGTCACTAAGATTCTAGCTATGGTGTTTAAAGTTGTCAATGTAATTATTGGTGAGATATACGAGGCAACATTTTTAACCTGCAAATCCCAAAGTAATACTTTGATTAAACTGGTAATTGGTGGTTTTATAAAAGATAATGTTGAGAACTGTAAAACTTGTGGAACAAGCAATGAGGTTTTTACTGAGAAATGTGTTTTAGTTGTTGGTAAAGTATTGCTACAGAACTAAGCAAAGTGATTAAGGAGAAGATGTTAAAAGCAAAACATAGGTCCTCATGTACAAAAGAGAGTTCATAAAAAAAACCAAGAAAGTTTGATAAACTTAGTTCCTGGATTGACTGTTAAAAAAACTGCATTTGTATAGACTTACAAACAAAAGTAACTTTAAATTTATATGCAATTAAGTAGATTCTTATCATTATTATTTTCTGGACCTGGCCTATTCATTAATTGGATTTAGCTTAAATCTTAGAAATATTACACAGTAGTAGATTGTTTGTATAAGGATGAATAGATACCTGTTTAGTTTAAAACATTGACTTTATTTTAAACTAACACATAAATACTTATAATTTATCAAACACAAGAAGTAATAAAATAAAGTAAAAATGAAATCATTAAATAATAATGCTAAATTAAGATGTAGAGTAGAGAAATTTCAAGCCGATACAGCCATACAATTGGTGGCCACTGGCCGGGTGCCTGCTGTGACATCACGAAACGAGCTTTGAAGCCTGTAGGCCTATATCTAGTGTGGCCTTATATAATCCCTAAGATACTGAACTCTTTTAGATTTGCCGAATTTGTAGTACTGTTACAGGATTTGTACAAGCTTACACAATTCCTATTCAGAGGGGTATTTATTATATAAAAATCTATTGAAATTGTAACACAACGAACATCGTCAGGTGGCTATCTGGCGAGATATATGTCACCATTAAATGTGGCAACATGTGCCAAGAACGATGTTTCTACTTGTGATGTAGCATGGAGACACTTTAGAAACATGTGTTTACAGATTATTCGTTTGATATTGTCCATTTCCTAGATAAATTGTACACTGCTTTTACAACCGTTGATGCTAACATGCTACTTACTGCGTGTTCAGAATATTATAACGTGATCTAATGCCACCTGTCTAAATGCACCGTGGCCGTTTTGGAAAACTTAGTAATCCAATTTTCATAGGAAGGATCTGATCTTACAACTTTATAGGTTACTAGACCTACTCTCACGTAGTTATACGTCAGGTCAATTTATCTGTAGCTGACGCGTTTAATATATATAAAACCACACTAATAAAATAGTAAAATGTTACCGATTTTGGCATTGAAAGGTTTGCATTTTATTAAAGTCCCTTCCTATTAAAATTGAATTGTATCCTCAAAGACGGCAATTTGTTTTAAGAAAAAATTATACATATTTCTATTGTGCAGGTAGTGCCTTACATTACTTTCCCTGAAGCAATATGATGTATGTTCTTATCCCAAGTGATTGGTATAACTTATTTGTAAAACTAAGCATCAGATGAACTTCGATGTTTTACAATTTTGGCATTTGTTGTATAAGTAATCAAGATCTGAAGAGAAATTGTGCAAATTTGTGCCAAAAATTAGTTAAAATATATTATATAATATATTCATAGCTAAATTAATCCTTTAATTATTAGTATTGTGTATATTATTTGTAGCTACATCCTTAAGATTCGGATGGACACCCACTATATAAGAACGATAATGTAGTACAGCAAATTTCTCAGAAACTATGCAAAATAATAACATACGGTTTTTTGTACTATATTTAACTTGCAAATTTAAAATGAACTATATTAATAAGAAAAGTTACTAGTTAATATTTACTTTTTTACGATAAGACATAATTTCAGTAAAATTGAACTTTTTTGTAAGCCCAGCTACTCCCCCTTCTATCACCCAATTTATATCCTATTCTGGTAAAACCCTTGACTTGACGCTAATTATTGTCTGTCACTATTTTACTATTATTACCACCAAACCTGAGTTATCTAAAATGTTCCCTATGATGTATTTGAATAACCTATGTTAAAAGTTTTTTATAGAGTAGACTTGATTCTATTTAGCTTATACATAATTTACATAAACAGTGTTTTTGAATAGATAAAACGTAATTGTATGACATTGGTTTTGTAAGAAGAGGTGACCATGCTTCCTCTAAATAGTTTTATTCATGTTTATAGACAAACAAGACCCTTTCTCACTTATAGCAGGATTAATTTTGAAGATAATAAGATTAAGTGGTGCATCCAGAAACTTAATTTAGGGGAGGGGGGTATGTGTGTCAAAGCTATTATTTCAATCCACTGAAAATACCCATCAGATTGTTTTAATTTAAGACTTCATTATTTTAAAAGAAATTACACACACACACACACACACACACACACACACATACATACATGTATATACAGGTTGTTAAAAAAAGGGTTTAGAAATTATGAATTTAGTTGTACACATTAACATGAGTAAAGGAATATTAATGACATTACATGACATCTACTTGTGTCGATACGTCAGTAAGCTACAATAATAATAATAATAATAATGTTTTAGAAAATATAGGTCCACAAACCATCTCCCATAGAGCTAAAGGCAATTTTTATTTTTTGTAATAAACTTAATATTACGGTGTACCACACGGACTTTCGCTAGCCTTTATCTAAAATATATATTTACTGATGACTCATAAGGTTTGGGAAACGAAATAATAGGTCTATGCATTGTTGTAGAAATATTACACAAAAGGTCATAAATGAAAAAATTACACTGTTATGTACTTACTTTATGGCATTAGTAACTAGGAACACTATTACAGGAAAATTGAGAAAAGAAAAACATCTTTGTCCATCAAAGAGAATAAGAATCAAATTCATTTTCAAAAACCTGGATTAAAAAGAATACATAATTATTTGTTTATAGCTCAAAAATTTTTTGTTTTATAAAAATATATTTAAAATAAAATATGTCTACCTTTATAAGTACTACAACTTTACAATGATAAGTTATTACTCATTTCAAATAGTTGCGGATTAATAATGAAAATCGGAAAATTTCCCTCGTGTTCATGAGAAAATGAGAATTCACATCTTGTTTATAATAATGAATAGTGTCTAGATATAAAATTAACTCAAAATCGTTAGAGCGAATTTTGATAAAATCGTTTTCCTCTCATTAACTTAGGGTTAGATATCTAATTTAAAAAAACCTTGAGAGGACCTTGTGAAAACCTTAAATACCAAGTTATAGCCCAATCTGTAAAAAAGTTTCGACTCTAGCCCGAGGTACAGACAGATGAATTGACGGCATTGCGAAAACAACTTTTTGGTTTCATTGTCTCATGAAACGTCGAAATTTATCAAAATCTCGAGTTCAAATTTTTTGACGATCACAATACTTTTTCTACGAGGTGTCGAGAAAGATTGAAACAAATCTTAGTTACCCGCAGTGGTGTTCTTTAGAAAGAGCTGGTGGCTTGATCGTCATTGACCGGGTGGTCGAGGTTCGAATCTCGCAGTATACTAGACTGCCGATGACGGGGAGATCAAGGTTAAAATAATGGTCAGGTGCACTGAGGGTAGTTTTTCCTAAAACGTGTTTCAATTCTCCTTCCAAGCAAGTGCGCGTGCACTTACTCTCATTTAAACATTCCTAATCTCTAAACAATTATTGTAATTATTACATAGGCGTATAACCCAAATGGGTAGTAAGACGCGGTTATAAATAAATAAATTAAAAAAATATAAAGTCGTTAATAATCTGTGTACTGAATGTAACAAAAATAGTTCTAGATGGTTTATAATCATTTTTATAATAATAATAAATTAATTATTTTATATGGAAACATAGTTTACCGACTTTTATTCTATACAGATTTTTTTTTTTTTTTAGATCTTAGAATATAATGTTCTTGTTAGTAAAGTGTTCGAAAAAAGTGAACAATATTTGTAAAGTGAAGTAGGCGTACAGTGTGTACATTCTCTTTCATTGAGATAAAATTTAAAATATTGCAATTTTTCGTCAACTTTGGCCACTTTTTTCCGGCTCATTAATTTTTTTTAAGAAAGTTCCAAATTTTTTTAACAGCTTATCACCTAGTACAAAGTGGGGTTTCCACTTTGTTTTTTCTATCTTCTGTGCAAACAAATAATGGTGCACTTATTTTAATTCGTTCCTCCCTATATCACGTATTTAAATAGCTAGCTTAAGTATTGACCGTAAAAACTATGTCACTGAAAAAACAAAAAAGGGCTATTTTTTTTTAATATTGAGAAGAAAATATATTTTTATATATGTCTACAGTAATAGATAATCCAAATAAAAATGTCAAAATTTATTGTAAACAATGATTTCCTAAAGGAACTCAGAAAAATTATACTTTGGCAGGGATTCGAGCCCTTGTCCTTTGACTTTGGTTGCCATTCTATAAAATCCCGAGATGCGGCTCAAAACTCGGCACCACTCCTTGGAGAGTAGAACATCAGCGATGGCTTGTCTTTTGTTGAGTATTAAGCAATAAGGTGGAATGGATTAGGGGTGGTGGTGGAGGCCTGGAGTAACGGTGGAATGCAAGGACACCCTGAAAGGGTGGTAATTACAGGAGGGGTGAGAGGGGTTGGTGTGGTGACTGCCCTAGCTACTACAGTAGCACACCTTTGTTGAGGTGATAAAACATAGTACTACATGGAAGAGAGATTTGCAAAACTTCGAGCCATCCGAATCTTAAGGTGGGAGTGTAGGGGACGCGAGAGAAAGAAAGTGATTTGCAGTTTTTATAACAAAACATTTATTTTTTTCCCAAATGAACAAAATATTGTGGCAGTAGAAACAAAGTTTAATTTTCTTCCTATGGTGATATCAACATCTCTTGAATATTCGTAATGAATATAGTGACATTAGATGAGAAACTTTTTAAATGAATGGAAAGATTTGCCATTAAGTTCCAAGATACCATTCAAAGATATTCAAGGAATGTTAAGGTTACCTTATGAAGAAAATTAAACTCTTTATTTCTCTTGACAGATAAATAGTTTTTATTTTAAAAAAAATGGAAAAACATTCAAGTTTTTCTTGAGTCCCGTAGAGTCCCACTTAAAGCCAGTAGTAGGAAGCCTGCCCCTGAGGAACAAATCAACTCCCAAGCTCTTACACTCAGAGGGATAATTCCAAGGCCTTAAGAGCCCAGGCTTTCTTGTACTCAGTGGAGTAAGGACAGACTCTCAATATCTTGTTAGGCTTGTCCCTAACTGTCGAAATAGTTTATTTTGTTTTTAATGGGGGCTATACATTTCTTTTTATGAAATATTATCCTCCAAATATTTAGATTATACTGGATGGCTGATAGAAAGAACAGTTTTAGAAAATACAAACATAATAATTTTTTTAATTAATTGAAAGAAACGCCTAAGAATAAGTTATAAAGAGGTTCTAATGAATAAAGAAAATCAAGTAAATACTGATATAATATTTTATATGTTTTTAATACTTTAACCTGTAATTTTTAATATCAATGTATTTGTTACTTATGTTATAATTTTAATATGTTTAATGTATTTTACCCCATTCAAATGTCCTATTTTATATTTACTCCATTTCACTTTCACAAAATATAACTTATTCTATTATCAATTTAATAATACTTTATTCAATATGTGGTCTTAGAAAATGATGTGTTATACTTATTCTCTGACAATTTTTATTCAAAATTTTTATTATCTATATTTTTAAGGTTCTTGGCTTCAATTCACCATATAAACTAGGTAATCTCATTGTTTTCTAGTTTTACTGTATAAGTATTTACTTGATTTTCTTTATTCATTCAAACCTCTTTATAACTTATTCTTAGGCGATCCTTTCAATTAATTAAATCATAACTCTCCTTACTAAATCACCATGAATTTAATTAATAATATTTTTGGTTCAACAATGAGAGCATTTTACTTATTATTAATGTTATTTTATAGGTATTGATACAATCTATCAAAAATTAAAGGTGTAAGCCAAATTATTTAAAGTATAAATATTTAAAACTAGTTTTACTAACGTTTGTGAAAGTCATTTAGGTACTTTTCCTCTCACCAGAATAAAGTTATAGGTGAAGTGTGGTGAAACTTTTTCCGACTAGTGTGCCACTTAAGGGCTATCTGAATTTTAAATTTATTTATTGTGTCACCTTTTGTTTACATTTTTATGTGTATTTAAAAATCAAAATTTGTAGAAAAGCCTATTATAAAATGAAATGAATAACTAAAATCAAATTGTAGATATTTTAATAACGCCTAAATATTAAAGAAGGGAGATTTTATAAATTTGTCAAAGTGAGCATTTTATTAGCTAACTTAAATAGAATCATTTAACGTAACATCTTCAAGGCTGTAGAAACATTAATGACCTCAAAAAATTATACGAAGTTGGCAAAAGTTTTTACTATTTATTTATTTTCATGTCGGCGTGCCACGCAAATTATGTTTGCGTGCCAGAGATCTGTCATCCCTGATAAAAGTTATCAATGAAACTGTGAGCGTACAGATAACATGAATAAAGTGCCTGAAAAATTATGTTTCTAATTCTCTATATTCATTTTTCTCTCTTTCTTCTCATTAGTTTCCCTCTGTCCATCCCACCACGCAAGGCCACAACATTACACGCAACAACTTCCACATGGGCTTCTTGAGATGGGCCTCCTCGTGGGGAAGTCGGTACCTGTAATGCAGCAAAACCATATGGGGAAGATCATATAGTCTTCCCCAACAATATCCGGATGGTTGAATATTTTCAAGAAGCCCATGGGTAAGTCGTTGCGTGTAGTGCAGCCTCTAAGGCTATCGTTAGGTATGTGGTATCGAAAGTAAAGTATCGATACTGTACTTATTTAAAGTATCGGAAGAAAAATATCGATACCATACTAGTATCGAAAGAAAAAATATCGATAAGAGTACGTATTAGTATCGAAATTTTAGTCTGGACTTTATTTTATAAAGTAATAATTTTAACTTTTGCATGTATTTTCATATTTATTTAAATACTGAAAATTGTATGATTTAACCATATTATAGCATATTTAGGTCTATCGGGTCTATTTTATGTGTTGGAACTTGGAATGTATGAAAGATATTCTTGTATAATGGATATTATGAAAGGTTTTACCATGCCAGCTTTCAAAATGTATATGAAAATTTAGCTTATGGAAAGTTATATAATGGTTGGATATGATTAGTAATATAATTTTTTCAGTCTATTTTGTATCCTTCTTTAACCATAGTAAATATTTAATCAAAATATAAATGAAGATATAAAAAAGTTGATTCTTTCGATGACGATCCAAAACCGTAGTGTAAGTACTAATATCAGTAAAAGTATCGGAAAATAGTATATACTCGTAGTAAAAAAATACGAGTATCGAATGGAAAATATCGATACTAGTAAAGTATAGATACTTTTTTAACATCCCTAGCAATCATTATCTTATACTAATTTAAGATTAAGACAGCAACATAAAGGTGTATTGGAAGAAATGGTGGGTTCGTGGGTTGGGTGGGGGTGTGTGGGTGGGGGGGGGCTGAAAAAGCATAAAAACCGTATATTTTGTTTTTGAAAGTACGAGAGGTGAATAACTTTTGGTTATAATGAGGGTGGTTTTACCTATATGGTTTTCTCTTTGCAAGTGCTGGTACAAATAATTTAAATTTAAATTCTACAATACCGTCTCCATTAGCTTAATTAAATGTAGATAGTCCGTATGGTTAGTGGCAAATAGTGCCAAAAAATTCCTCGAGAGAAACTTGGTAGCAATTAATTAAAGAAATTCCCTTCACTCTCTTAACCCCAATAGATTCAAGATTTGACCTTCTTAGTAAGATATGGTGGCCAAACTATATCTGTCTGTTCTAACCAAAGTTACATTTCTCAATGAATTTATCGATCTTCCAAGCCTTCAAACGTGTCCGCCGTTGAATGTCAAGGGGTGATCCACACAATCCAAAGCCAAGTTCTAAGAAACCTCCAAGCCCTAGTTTTTTTTATGGAAGTGTTCCGTCTCAAACACACTTGAACGAACTTTCTGAAAGCCCCGCCTACAGATCACTGCATGTTATAGTGGGTTGGAGGTGGGGTAAGAAAGAGAGAGACGCTTTCATGCACTTTGCGCGTGTAATTATCCTTTGTGCGTGCTACTCGCAAAAAACAGATTCATCTGGCAAGTTTGTTCGTATAGGTACGACTTGTGAAAACATTTCTTCATGGAGAGAATTCAAGTCACGCGGGAGGTTGCAACTCACTTTTCTTTTTTTCTTTTTAGGAAAATATCGATGGTCGTGACGATTTGAAATGAAGATAAACCTGAGTTTCCTCGTACTCTCATCTTTTTGTCATGTTTGAGTAATACATTTAAAGCTGAGCGTCTATTTCGGACATATAACTCCCACCAACACTCACACGATAGAACGTGGATGGAATGCGAAACTTATATTGCCTAGTTTTCAGGTGATATGAAGGTTGGGATTTGAATCCCGGGTGCGTTTACTGAGGGTTTTTTTCTTTATAGTATTATTCTCTCGCACATGAAAATGTGGGTACAATCTATCTAAATACAACCTTACTTATCACTAGTGATCAGTATAGAAAGGTACTTATAGCTCAGCTGGGTAGCTAGACCTAGAGAAAAACCAATAAAAATCCCCCAACAAACGATCAACGTTTTAGCAAAACACATAAAAAATGTTTTTGCCATGTTATACTTTCCATTTCGATTATCTGAGCTTAATTAATCTAAGGCGTTATAGATGATGAAAAAAAATTGAGGAAATGTACCGGCACTTTCATGGAAGAAGAAGGAAGAAAAACAGCCCCCAGTATAACAGGCCAGGATTCGAATCCTTCTTTCTCCGTCAATGAAAAACTAGACTAGATGAATGAGCTTGACATTAAGTCCATCAACCCCTGATGCGTGTTACATTCATATTACTTATGATGAGTTGGTATGTCATATTGGATTGGGCATTTTTTCCCCCGAAAAAAACTCAACCAAGCATCGTTGAATTAACTCTGACAGGCTTTACATGCAATGCTACAATGGATATCATCCTACATTTCAAAATAAGCTATGGTGGATTAAATATCCAAACTATTATAGTTAATATTGGCGGTTATAGCTGCATCTAAATATCAAATGCTTTAAATTGAAAAATGACAGCTAAACGTGGGAACTGAACCCAGGGCCTTTGACTTAGTAAGCCAATGTTCCTACCACTGAGCTTTTCAGGAGTCACCCCTAGCCCAGGGTCAATCTTCAGTTAAATTTTACGGCAAAGTGTCTGATGGACGTGCGAAATGACACCTAGAAATAAATCAGCGTTGGCTTTCTTCACTTTAATACCAGGAAAACGTTCTTAATTCTGATCCAGGAAACCAGGATCAGAGCAAAGTAGGACTTAGAAGAAGCCGGTTTTCCATTGTTTTTCCAAACTTTAGGAACGCGAGTATGAAGGATTTTTAATATAGTAAAACTCTGTTAAACCTACCCTGGAAGTCCAAAATTTCGGATAATCCAAACACATTTCTCGGAAACCAGGGAGACAAATTAAGTTAAATGAAATACATTTTATTAGTTAACAAGATCAAAGTTAAAAGATAATTGTAAGAAACAAAGAAATATGATAATTTAT
Organism: Timema genevievae; assembly: GCA_902155825.1. Lineage (NCBI taxonomy): Eukaryota > Metazoa > Arthropoda > Insecta > Phasmatodea > Timematidae > Timema > Timema genevievae. The sequence goes on along the minus strand of CABFWO010000302.1, from coordinate 80,351 downwards.
GCATAATATTTACATTTTGTATTCAACATAATGTTTTCCTGTAAATAAAAATAGTTTTAGTACATTTTACATGTTATACTTCAGTTAAATAAATGAAAATTTGATTAATATTATTCAACAGTAATTTTAAATTCGTGAAAATACTGTATGGATATATTCTCTCACTTAATCCGAATTTTCGATAATCTGAACAAGTATCGGTCCGAATTATCTTGGATTAACAATATTATGGTGCACATCCTAAAATATATGGTGTATCCTTTGATTAGTATTTAAAAATTGTTCTAGCGGGCAAAGAATCGTATCCCTAAAAGGGCGAATCTCAAGATACATTATTTTACATGGAGTAATAAAATGTTTTAAGTCATAAATTAAAACTAGATCCGTTCTATTACAATCACCAAGCCATACCATAGAGCGTTGAGGTGTTCACTTCATAAGCTCGTATAAATTGTATTGTGCCATCAATGTTTATGCATCAGCGAAGTTTTGACCATATATGCTCAGAAGTAGTTGGGCAACTTTTGAAGCACAACGCTTCAACATTCTTGCACAAGGCTGGAGGTCATTTAACTTAAATTTAAAAAACTATAGCTATGTATTAATGCGTCTATCATAATAAACCTTGCTAAAACCAACAAAGTTAAACAAAACATTTGTAAAATTAATTTCGTTCTGAGGGTAGTCCCCCTATTTCCCCCTAACGGCTTCTGGCATGTGTGTAATGTTGCAGGTAATCAGGTAAAGCTCATGAACCAATTACACTGTCACATACACCTTCTCCCACCACACTAGAACCACGCTAATACCCATGGATGCAACAGCATGCTCGGATTAACCTAATGGAAATACTAATCACTTAGGTTACGATTTCTTTGTGTCTGCGGCCCCGATCTGCAGTGCTATACATTAATGGTGACTCTCCTAACAATATAATCAATCAATACGCAATATGACCCACTTCGGTGGACGCATGGTCTAAGGCGTCACTCTAGCAATATACTACTAGACTGCCGATGACGGGGAGGTTGGAGTTTTAATCTCGGTCGGGGTAATGAGGGCTGGTTTCCCTAAATGATTATCCACTCTCCTTCCATGCAATTGCGGGTACACTTCCTATAAACTCAAACATCCTAATCCCTGGTACATTAGCTTAATTAGTACATAAGTCATAGGTGTATAACCTGAAAGAGTAGTAAGACATGGTGCTATAAATAAACGCAATATACATTGGAAGTTGTTGGCCTGCGTATGCTATGATGGATTAAATATCCAAACTATTATAGTTAAAAGAGACACACCTAACGTTTTTATCAAAACGCATTATAGCCTACAAGGTGGTTTGTTTATGTTGTCAAAACTCGATATCTTAAAAAAAATACTCATTTAGGAAATAATGTTTCATACAAAGTTACTTGGTTTTGAGACGCTGACAAAATGACATGATATATTTTTGATTTAGTGGAAGTCTTCAAGGTCATCTCAAGATCAACTATTGTATTTTTTTATTGCAGAACCTTATTCCACCAAAAAAAAAAGGCAATTTTTTCTGAAACACTTTTATTTACCCTAGGTCTATTTTTATTTATATTTAATGACTTAAGGAAATACGTATACTTTTTTTGAACCGTTTTTATTTCATTTTATTGCCTAATAAAATCTGTTGGTATAAACAGCTACGTAAAATTAATATAACTTATATGTATCTCTCTTTTAAAACTTATTTTTCAACACAATATTTTGGATGTGATCAGGTTATTCCAGATGTAAATGATAGAATATGTATATCTTGCATTATTCACCAACAACTTTGGGGGTTACAAGGCTAAAGAGAAATTATATGTAAGGGTAAACGAAAAAAAAGGATGAATACCACTGATATAGGCTGTATCCAAGGTGATACTCATAACCATACTACTAATATTCAGATGGTATTACGGGTGTTTTATAAATATATATATATGTATTTTTGTAGTAAATATTATTAACAATCACTATATTATTATTATTTTTATTATTATTGTTATTGGATCATTATGGATATTATCTATCAAAAATATTATCTTTAGATCATATGTATTGATTTATGAATCGATGAAAGAGGATTTAGTTACTTAGTAGCTTTGTAACTCTCGCGTTAGATATTGTCTCTTCTACATAGTTTCATGTTGGAATTATTTTCAAAACGTCATACAGGTAATGTTCGCTCACTACCATGGTAGAGCTGTATAAAATCAAAGTATCTCGGGATGCAGAAAAATGTTCCATATGGTTTTATTGCCACACTTAGCCCAAGTTCACTAACGACTTTTGTGTGTGTCTGTGTGTTTCATACGCTTTTAACTGCAGGCTCAAGTCATCCGCAAACGACTTAATCAAATGGTTGCCTTTGAATTAACAGGATAAAGGAACACGTTCTCTATTGTGACAAGAAATGTTACCACAAATCTTTCCTCCCTTCCCTAAGACCATTCTTTAGGAACTTTATTCCCATGTCGTTAATGTAAGTGGAGGATTTTTGAACAGACACGACTAATATTAAGTTTACTAAGTGCGAAACTTTAGTTCCCGTTTTACTACATGTCTGTGCTATCCACATATTAAATTAATAGAGAAGAGATGGGTAGGGTTTAGAGAATATGTACCCACATATGCGGCCTTTGGGGAGAAAGGGTATTGAGCCATTGAGGACGTACGGTCGTTTAACATTTGGCACACTTCTCCCGAAAAGCAACACTTTCGGATCAATCAATGCAGGACATTTGAAGAAATATTAGTAAGTAAATGGGAGCTCGTTTGGACCAACTAAGATGGGATGTGTGGACTAAGGATATATAGAATTTCTCCTTTCATTTCTGCAGCCCTTAAATAATAATAATATTTAGCACCGCGTCTTACTACCCGTTCGGGTTATACGCTTAAGTACTAATTACCCTAACGGATTAGGAATTGGAAAGGTTGAATTTAGAGGAATTGAACCCGCATTTGCGTGGAGGGAGAGTGGAAAACCATTTAGGAAAAACCACCCCCAGTTCACCCGACCGAGATTCGAACCTCAATCTCCCCGTCCTCGGCGGTCGAGCTCAACACGACTAGCGCGTTAGCCAACTACGCCACCGAGGCGGGTTGCAGCCCTTAAACTCACATAACTAACATAACATAATCTAGCCTAGCCATCAGGCGAATGATTCCCTTTCAGTTTCACCAACCTAATCTCAAGTAACGTAACAACCAGGTGATTGAACATGCACTTGCTATATTAACGCGAGTCAGAAGTAACCAAACACGGTATAAATAACAGGTGTTTTTCAAAATTTGTACCAAATGTCCTATGACCATCCTGGTCCAAACGACCCGTATATTTAAACTA
>CABFWO010000302.1:41273-76202 GCA_902155825.1 Timema genevievae | reverse complement strand
GGGGGGGGGGGTTCCTAAATGGTTTTCCACTCTCCCTCCACGCAAATGCGGGTTAACTTCCTCTAAATTCAACCCTCCCAATTTCTAATCCGTTAGCGTAATTAGTACTTAAGCGTATAATCCGAACGGGTAGTAAGACGCGGGGCTAGATATTATTTAACATACACATACTGGTATAATTCTGGACCGTAGCCACGTGTATTTTAATGTTGATAAAAACAGCACCTACTTTCCCAGACACGTAAGCTATCTGCAAGATGGAACTGTCTTCTGCATGACGTCATAGAAGGAAAGATTGGGGGAAAGAGGAGCTTATAAAGAAAGAGGATTCAAACATCAGATGACTTTAAGGAAAGAAGAACATTCTGGGAGCTGAAGGAGGAGGCAGAGGACAGGGCGAATTACCAGTCTTCAGTTCACTGACAAAAGGAATGGACCTGTCGTAATATATAACTAATAATAATAATATGCTATCTACAAGTAAATTATACATCTTCCTTGACATATTATTAAACAAGCAATTAATTTATTCAACAACAATAATTAATATTGGCATACTATTGTATACACATTTAAGTTATTTAAATAAGGTTCCTTTTCTAAGCATCACGTCTTACTGCCCATTCTGATTATACGCTTATTTACAAAATAAGCTAATGTGTTCAGGATGAGAAAGGTTGAATGTTATAGAAGTGTACTGGCATTTTCTTTCAGAGAGTGTAGGCAAACGCGTTGTGAATAAAAACCACTCTCAGTATAGCCGACCAGGATTCGCACCCCGATCTCCTTGTTATCGACAGTCCTCTCTCTGTTGAGAAAGTGATGGCTAAAGACCTAATTAGGTTATACAAATATTTAAAATGTCAGTTGAACAATTTTTGAACTATAGTAGAGTTAGGCTGGATGCTCAACTAAATTCATATAGTGAAGAAAAATGACCAGTTCATTTTTTCAATTAGTAGACTAAATCAATTCAATTTAATGTAAATAATTTGATAAAATAACCACAAAATTATTACGCTTTTATTATCTATCAATGTTACATTCTTAATGAAATAAGACATTTAAACAATCTTATTTTAAAATTTTATTTGAAGTTAATAATAGCCGCAGGTTCTAAGGCATTACTATCACAAACGACTAGACTGCTGATGACAGGGAGATCAGGGTTAGAATCTCGGCCGGGTGTACCGGGAGTGGTTTCCCCTAAAAAAATATTCCACTCTCCCTACAGACAAATGTAGGTACACATCCTCTAAATTCAAACTTTTAATCTCTAGCTTAGTAGCGAGCGTAGTTACTCGGCCTACATATGCGTATTGCCCAAATAGGTAGTAAGACAAGGCACTAAAAAAAATTTCTAAAGGGGTCCAACGATTTTCATTGGGGAAGAGGGAGAGCCCCGACCACCCCATTTCTACGCTCATTAAAACATTAAACCGAATTAACCACATCGGTGGCACCTTTGGCTTAGTGTCAGGATCATCTCGTCTGGTTTATAGAAGGTGGAAAGGTCTAGGTTTGAATCTTCGGTGGCCACATGTTCTAACGCGCTATTCTCACAATAGACTAGACTTGAAGACCACGAGATTGTTGATCGATCCCGGTCGAGTGTACTGAGGGTGGTTTTCCCTAAAAGGTTTCCCCAATTTCTCTCCACGCAAATGCGGGTACACGTTCTCTATATTCTCCCTTCTTTATTATTAATCAATTAGTGTAATTAATAAACAAGCGTAATAATCCGAAGGGGTAGTAAAACGTCATGCTAAAAAAATATGTATGTGTGCTCTGCAAGACCATGTATTAAGCTGCTGTCACTTTTGGCAGTGGAAACTTTCACAAAAAAATATATATATATTTTTCTTGTAGCAGTTTTTAAATCATTAAAACATGAACTTATAAAAATAACCGTTTTGATGTTTTGTTTTTTTTGTGTGTGTTTACGGTTCATTTAAAAATGCTTTTCAAACGAGAGCGTCTAAAGTGCTACGTTCACTTCGTAAATTAAGATGGCGAACCAGCCGAAAACAAGGGAGGGGGATGACGTCATAAAAACAGTCTTCGGATGTGTTCATGGAATATTTACAAAATAAAATAGTTTTATTTTGCAAATGAGATTTTGTATAGCTCTTTATGGCATTGACAAAATAAATGTTTTATTTTGGTGGCCAGCTATAACAAGATACAAGTGTGAGTATAATACATTTTAATTTATTATTTTATTTACTATAATATATCTTGTCACCCCAACCTAAAAACAAGAAATATAATAGTTATATTAATATATTTTATTCTTTCATTAAGTTATGAAAATGCCAAATACACACTAGTCCATTGGGAAATATTAATAGAATAATTTGATAACATATCCACTGATAATATAGTTTTATTAAGAAAATAATAGTAATATTTTGCGAATAGGTTGAAATTAGTGACTCTCAGCCAATGTTTGTCTTCTGCTCTCTGTCACCTATTACCTTTCCAACCGTGTATGAGCTACAGGTAAAACCACCCAACGTAGTCCTATATCCGGTCTGGATTGAATTTTGGCTTCATAAGTCAGTCCGCCCCACGATTCGTGGCTTGCATTGCAGTTAAACCTTAAAAATGTGTTAACAAATAAATAAAACTAAACAATAAAAGAGTTATTAGATCTGCGGTAGCTTATGGCTGTCAACTTTATATTGTACGCTGTTACAAAGTAGTAACACAGTTATCAACCAAATAGCTTACATGTTGTAATAATTATAGAATAAAATAGTAATATAGATAATGGAAATTATTCTTAAATAAAAATATAAGCCCACAGTTGATGGTTGTCATCTATCAAAATGGAAGATATTGTGGTATATTAATGCTGCGTGATAAGTATGCGCGTTAACACACCCTCCCCCCACTCCTTTTCCAGGGATGGTTGGTAAGACAGACCACCTCCAGGCATCGCGGGCATAGGAAAACTGTTGCGCCGTTGCCTGGCGGTGTGTTGGTGACTCGGACATGAACAACCGAGAAGTTAACAACCTTCAGGGTAGTATTGGGACCAAACGCTTTGTACAGAGAAACATTCATCATTGTGTGGAGGTGATAGATAAAAGCTGGATGTATTCTTACCATTCGACTCACCATTCCAGAACCTTGTCAATCTACGTGCAGATCCAGGAGGTCACATAGAGCGTCCCACACTCACCATTCCAGAACGTGTCATTCTACGTACAGATCAAGGTCACATAGAGCGTACCACACTCACCATTCCAGAACGTGTCAATCTACGTACAGATCCAGGTCACATAGACCGTACCACACTCAACATTCCAGAACGTGTCATTCTACGTGCAGCTCCAGGAGGTCACATAGCGCGTACCACACTCACCATTACAGAACGTGTCATTCTACGTGCAGCTCCAGGAGGTCAAATAGAGCGTACCACACTCACCATTCCAGAACGTGTAATTCTACGTGCAGATCAAGGTCACAAAGCGCGTACCATACTCACCATTACAGAACGTGTCATTCTACATGCAGCTCCAGGAGGTCACATAGAGCGTACCACTTTCACCATTCCAGAACGTGTCATTCTACGTGCAGCTCCAGGTGGTCACATAGAGCGTCCCACACTCACCATTTCAGGATATGCCATTTTACGTGCAGTCCCAAAAGGTCACATAGGGCGTTACAGTATTATTTATGTTGTATTTATTATTTGGTGTATTAACGTGCACATTCTGTACCGATAAATATTCTCAGCGCAAAACTAATAAAGTAGCTTAATTACTCTACCAAGCGTATAACTTCAACAGGTAGTAAGACGCGGTGCTAAAATAATAAATAATAATCTTAGTTCTAGAAGCACCACAAACCCAGTCTTCCAACCGAAAGTTTGTCTTCATGAAAGGGAAGCCCAAATCCCACCATGGCACATTTTTTGGAACGAGTAGGATATTGAAACTATGACTCCTCGTGCAATAAGCAGACGTGACATAAGCAGGACCAAGCTGACAAACTAAAGAACTGTGACTTCACATTCCCATCATAGCTAAATGGCTGCTATATATCACCCGGAAGACATTAATTTCCGCACCATTACTTGGGTGTCTATGTATAAGAGTGCCTTTATGTTAAGTTTGTTTGTAAGCCTCATGTCAATAATACTGCACTGCGCTTAGAAATTGTAGTGTACATCAAATGACCTAATCTAAACACATAAAGTTTTACAAAAGGTTTATAAAACAATCATCTAAGAAAGACGTTTCCAATAAATAATCGTAAAATAATCATTATACATTATACGAGTAATCAACTGTTTCCAAGCTGTGGCTGGGTCAGTTTAGTAAAATGCCTCCATATTGCTCTATCCTTCCACCATTCTTCCTCCTTTAATTACCTCCATTACTACTCTCCTCTCACTCGCATACTTTCTGTTATCTGCTCCCCCTTATCTCTTTCTTGGCCTCCCTTGTGGTCTTTCTCCTATATACTTCATTTCCATCATTTTCTTTGGCATCCTCTCTTTTTCCATCTTCATTACCATCTGAGTCTTGCTTCCTCAAGTGAATTTATTATTCAATCTAAATGATGTATTTTTAAATAAGTAATCATTGACGGTGTTACGTAGATAAAATGTGTCCAACTCCACTTTAAAAAGTTTATTTTACGATTAATATTTAAAACAATAATAATAATAAATAAAAGTCATCGTTAAATAAACTTTTTAAAAGAAAATTAGACATATTTTGGACTACGTAACACTTTAAAGGGAATCATTTAGATTGACTAATAAATTCAAATCGATGCATGCCATGCAAACATTCCTTACGTGTGAAGGTGGTTTGCATGTATACTAAATCCCGGACACTATGACCTACTTGGATTATATTGATTAGGAAGAAAATAAATTTACGTCTATGTACAGATCAATAATAAGTGTGTTAATAGTTTGTTTCGAGCAGGTAGGTAAGGGATTTTAACGCATTATCCCGCATTTGTTATCATTTCTACCTCAACTTTTTTCGTTCTACGTCAAGATAACTTAACCGGGAATCAATAGCTAAATACTGAAAATATATTCTTTACAGCTACGCCCATCACACAAAGCTTAGATTATTTAAACATACCACCGGAGCTTGTATAATAATTAATTACTTTATAAACTCTTATATATCTTAGAACATTTTTTGACGTACTTAGTTTTATTTTATGGTCAACAATTATAATAATTTAATATATTACAGTTTGCCTACTATTTTATAGGTATTGATACAATCCATCAAAAGTGACAGCTTCAGTTCACAGGAATCAAAGTCTGATTACATGAAGTGAGTCCGTAAATTTTGAAATATTTCAGTTACTGCTGTTCCTAAAATACTTCTGTATACTGATGTGTGTTTTTAAGCCCTTACACCCAAGTATTTTGCTATTATTTAAAGACCTTTGTAATTATAAATATAACATATTTCTGACAAAGTAAATATACAATCAGGCCCTAATGATCTCATTGTGTTGACGGGCCCATAAACAATAATAATAATAATAATAATAATAATAATAATGATGATGATGTTATAATGGTAATAATAATTCATAGTAATAATAATGATAATAATGATTATAATAATAATTTACAATTTCTGACAATCATTTTGACAGATAAGTTTAATTTATAAATTTAATTACACTACATATTAAAATGTGACATTTAAAAATGACAACACATCCAATTTTAATACAATAAATAATAGCTGTAAAATACCAAAGAAATAGCTGTAAAATAAAATGATTTTATGAAACTAGTAAAATATTTTAAATAAAAATATTGATTGTGTATTTTATTTAAATGTAATACTTTGGTTTGATAGTAGTAGTATCCTAGTTATAGAGATCAGTATTCCAAGCCATTCTTCGTAATTAATTTTCATTTATTATTTTATTAAACAAGTTGACCCACATCAATGGAGTGATGGACAAATACATCCAATTGGTATATTCTCATTTTCAGGTAAGAGGTAGGTTAGGGAACAAACATATTTCGGCAAGATGTGTTAAAGTAATTTTACTTTTAAATTAATTTCCGACTTCCCTTCACAGAAACGTGGACACACTTCCTAAATTATATCTTTCATATCCCTATCCCATGAGAATAGATCTGACTGATGGACCAAAAAAAAATTATTTATACTCTAAAAGGTTTCCTTAGCTGTTATTTTTATGCCCCGATTCTTACTATCTGTCCAGGCCATACGCTTTAAATTATTACATTGATGGATCTGGGATGACACAATTTAGAATCTAGAAGAAATATATAACCTATTCTCATTTGCGTGGAGGGAGAGTGGGAAACCATAAAGGTAAACCATATCCAATATGCGTGGCAGAAATTCGAGCACCTTTCCATCACCAGCATAATGAACATGATGCACTCGACGTTTAATCCGCATGTCCACCGATGTCACCATGATAAATGATAATACAATACTCTTGGTGTCGGAAGTCACACATGAAACCAGATATGTTTTTATGTAGAAGTGTGCGTGTGTTTGTCAATCAGAACAAAGTGAGTTTTTTTGTTTTCAGACCAACATAAAGCACACGCAACTTTCCTGTTTGTGAGGTCAAAGTTTGGCATGCTCTGATTGTGTACGGTAGGAAGGTGTTGGAGGAGTGAAAGGGTGATGGAATAGAGGGGAGAATAGAAGCTACCGCGCATGCGCAGGTAGTTCACCGCAAGCCTAGTGCGCGCCGAGTCTTTTTCACCGTATTCTGAAGCTCATGCATGCTCTGGTGATGATAATTATTATTGCCGTCTCACCTCTGGTTGCGATTTATAGCGCGAATGAATGTGCGCACAATATTAACGCGATTCCATTATGACGTTAGATTTATGCGATTTAATTTGATATTAATAATACAGCGGAAGCTATCCGTACTTTAACAGATCTAAACAACTAATTTTTAGACCTGCCTTGTTGGAATAGTTGGCTAACGCGCTATTCTTGTTGAGCTAGACTGCCGAGGATGGGGAGATCAAGGTTCGAATTTCGGGTTGGGTGAACTGGGGGGTTCCTAAGTGGTTTTCTACTCTCTCTCCCTCCATACAAATGCGGGTTCACTTCCTCTAAATTCAACCTTCCTAATTTCTAACAATTAGCGTAATTAGTACTTAAGTGTAGAATACGAACGGGTAGTAAGACGCTGTGCTAAAATAAAAACTAATTTTAGACATAAATTAATATAGTTTTTTTATCAGTGCGTCCTACTTCCTGTTTAAGTTATAAGCAAATAAGATAATTACTACTACAATGGGGTAGGGATGAGGAAGGAAGTATTTTAGAGGTGATCTATCAACGTTTGCATAGTAGGATAGTGGGAAAGCCTTTAGGAAAAACTACTTCCATTAAAACTGACCGGGACTTGAGCCCCGATCTCCCCGTCATCAGTAGGTCAGCCCAACACCAGAGCTATATCTTAGATCGTACTACACGCCATTAACACGAAGATATTTCGTAAAGATGTTTTAAATAATTAAATAGGCTTAGTGGATTTAAAAATATACATTTATTAATAAATTGACTATAATATATTTTACTGTCAGTGGTTTTAACAGATGAGAGTAAACAAGGCTAAATTTCAATTAAAACCAAGTAAAAACTCGTAGGACATCACATCAAGTTTTATTATTATTATTAGCTACGCGTCTTACTACCCGTTCGTGTTATACGCACTTACGCTAATGTGTAATAGTAGGGTGATTGTGAGATGAAATGGAGGACATACAGTCTAACGTGGAATCCGAACCACGGTGGAGGCCTGGCATTCCTCACAGTCACAAGTTGTGCTTAATACAAATCTTGTCAGAGGTGAAGGAGGGGTTTGGCAATCAGATAAATCTGTGCCGGGACCGAGGTTTGAGCCCCGGACCCCAGCACAGAAGTCTGACACCTTACCCCTAGACCACCAGGGCACCGACATCAAGTTTGTTTGAGTTTTTTGCACCACGTATTTACCACCCACTAGCAACATATTTACATTTATAGTGTGGGGAGGAGGAAGGATATAATTGTGTATGAAATGCACCCATATTGGCGTGAAGTGAGAGTGATAAGCTATTTAGGAAAATACCCCTAGCTACAATTCAAAACCTGACCTCCTAGTCACCGATAAACCTGATTTAATGAGGTTAACCCCTTGACTTACGTATCCAATGATGAGTGTCCCAACACGTTAAAACCAAGATTTTATAGGACCAATTTATAAACTATATTTTTATTTATTGTTATTTCAATATTATTACTATTCGTATTTTGTATTTGTGAAGTAAGCAAGTAACTTATTTGCATTCAGGACATAATAAACAATATTAAAAATCTTGCGGATAAGAAGGTCCCTAGTTTATTTCTAAAGCAGGAGTATTTATTTCCAACTGACAACTTTAAGGTGGGGTGCTAGTGAGCGCCAGTTTAGTGCATTAATTTTGCAGTTTTTATAGCGTAAACATTTTTTGGCATAAATAGATCAAATATTCTTTCAATAGAAACATAGAGTTAGTTTTCTGCACATGTTAATCTCAACAGTTCTTGAATATCTCTCATGAGCACAGCGGCATTTGGTGACAAACTTTTTAAATGCAGAGAAAAAGTTGTCACTAAATTACAGGACACCCTTGACAGATATTAAAGAACTGTTGAGATTAGCATGTGCGTAAAACTAAACTCTATGTTTCTATAGAAGAAATATTTGATTTATTTTGGCCAAAAATGTTTATGCTATAAGAACTTCGAAAATACTGCCCTAAACTTACGCTCACTAGCACCCCACCTTAAGGGCACGTCTCACCCCAACCCATAGCTTAGGTAGACAATGCAACTCAAAACAGTCGTTGCAGCCTAGTGAATTTATATTGTAATGCAGACACCTTAGCTCAGTCAGTAGCGTGTGTTTCTACAGAGATAAGGTTCCTGGGTTCTATTCCTGGCTGGCATGGCTGAAAAATGTAGGTCCCAATAGTTTGTGAATTTTGGGTTTCCCCTTTCACGTATATGAATTAACGCCCGAGCGCTGTATGTAGTGCTTGTCCTAGATTTAAGCTAGTTTAAATTTATGTGCTGATATAATCAGATGGTTCAGAAAGTGCATGTTAAATACCTCAAATAAATAAAATGAAAACATATTATAGTAGTTTCCATTTGAAAACAGTGAGCCAGTGAAACCGCTTTATATTTTTAAAAAAACTCAACAAAAAAATTATCAATACATTTTACTGATCTCAATTATATTTGTGGTGAAGTTAAGAATATATAAAACTGCACTTATAAAGGATTTTTTATTTCTAGCGTAATCGTGTAGGTCCATCTAATAAAGCCGCTAACCTCATGGCTCCATCATTGTTTAGTTTTGTATAGGGGTTATTTTTGGGGGGAAACTTAGAGATGTACTACTCATTTCTTTTAAAAGATATATAAAAAAAACACCAAACGTTCATAACATATTTCCGGCTGAGTAGAGGGCTTTGAGAACCATCTGGATATTAAAATAACCACTTACGACTAGTTTTATTTTATTTGTTTTTATCACCACTTCAAACTAACTGTTCAGGTTAGTAGACTAAATGATAATTACTCTAATGGTGTAGTGACAAGGAAGGAAGCATTTTAGAGGTAATCTATCTGCATTTGCGTGGAAGGAGAATAGGAAAACATTCAGGAAAAACCATCATCAGAAGACCTGACCTGAATTTGAACCTCGATCATCCCCCGTCATCAGTAGGCCAGTCCAACGCGAGATTGAATGACACCTTAGACCAGGAGTCTTCAACCTTTTAAGGTCCAAAGGCCAAAGTTTCTGTCCCTTGTTGGCTCGCGGATAGAAATACTCTACCGACAATATTAGGATTAAACACTTGATATGTTATTTTTCTTTAGACATCCCGAGTGTTCCCACGATGATGAGTGAACGTGAACACTCCCGACTATGTTCGAACACTTCCGACTATGTTCGAACACTTCCGACTATTTTCGAACACTTCCGACTATGTTCGAACACTTCCGACTGTGTTCGAACACTTCCGACTATTTTCGAACACTTCCGACTATGTTAGAACACTTCCGACTATTTTCGAACACTTCCGACTATGTTCGAACACTTCCGACTATGTTCGAACACTTCCGACTATGTTCGAACACTTCCGACTATTTTCGAACACTTCCGACTATGTTCGAACGCACCTGAAATAATTAGTTCTCTTCTCTCCGTTGTCCATTAAAACTAAATTTGTCATTTTCCGATATTTGTATAAAAACGTGGTATTTTTCTTCACGTATAAAGAAAAAATAGTTCATAAAATAACTTAAAAATCGTAATTATTTTACTATTTATTAATGTAAATATAAATTTATAATTGTAATTTTTTCTCTTGAAATAATTTTATATTTTTCACGAACTGGTGGGCCGCAAAAAAATGTTATGGTGGGTGTCAGGTTGAAGACGCCTGCCTTAGACTATTCGGCCACTGAATCGTGTTTGTATTATTGGAAATAACAGAAAAACACTCTGATTAATCTGAAAATTCACTGGCAGGACACAGAATGTTTAGAGAGCAGACAGAAATTAGGCTTATTAAAATTGTATGTGTGTAGTGTTCTCAACACCCATTTCCTATTATATTAACCACACGCTGTAAACGATACACCCACACTCATTGGTTGTAGGCTTTTAGTAGCTCCATGAGGGATTTCCTGAGTGGGTTTTATATACATCACAGGCAAAATTTTTAACTAGTAGATCCATCTACTTTGACAACAAAACACGTTTCGCTAATGGGGATACCACGAATTGTGTGACGGCACCCTTTTTCCTGCTCTGTCGTGGACTAGCCACAACGCTGTGTGTTCAGAGCTGGTAGGAACCACTTTATTAGAGATAGTTAGTTTGTTCATTATTTAGAGAGACCCCAATCCAGTCAGGAGTTCTGATGAGAGCGTATTTCGTTTATACTCTGTGGTATTTAAAACTATCAAATTATAAGTTTGACTGTATATTTAATAATTAATTTATTTTATTTATTTATAAATTTCAGTTTTTAAAACTAACTTAACTATCTAGAATTGACCTTCTACCTGACTGCAAAATTTAAATTCTCTAAAACACCTAAAAGTTTTCTTTCTCTTGATACCACCCTTTCCTATTTCTAAGAGTCTCACGTAAAGATTTAACATTTTGAGACTCTTATAATTATTTTCAGTGAGTTTTCCCTTTAACTTTCTGCTAGATTAAATTTTTCCACCACACTGATAAGTAGTAGTTTCTAGTAGCTTTGTAGTGTTAAACTAGCCCCACTCCTTTTATCGAACCTACTCTTAGAAATTAAAGATTTCCAGATTTATTTGTTTATCTGGAGCTGTCTATCAAATTTTAATTTTCTACCTCCCTAAAAAAACTATTCTATTTTTGTTTTTTACAAGAATCCCAATTTGAAAATTTCCATTCCTAGAGTTTTATTGTTGTACCGGCTAGTACCTACCTCTACATCCTTGCAAAATTTCAGCTTTCCGGCTCATATGGAAGTGGCTTATCTTTTTACTAACACATACACCTACTATCTACTTTAGGGCCTATAATAGAAAGGTTATTATAACCTAATACATTTATATATATATATCATTTTATAAAAAAGGTTGTTTTAGATTATAATCTAATCTAATATATAATGTAAATAACAGAACAACCTTTTTCAAGCACGTGCAATATTTTTTACATTTTATTTCTTTGTCTATAAAATACTTTTATAATCTTTATTAAAACACTTTTGTTCAAGAATAAACATTGTTGACAACTATTTGATATTCTGACTATAGAGAAAATAAAAAAGTTTTAATTGTATCAAGGGTTTACTAATAAATTATGAAAACCTCAAAAATATTACAGTTTTTTTTAATAGAAATGAGAAAATTAGAGAAAGTTCCAACTACTAATATTTTGTCACCGCGTCTCACTACCACTCGGGTATTTGCATGGATATATATATGTATACTATATGTATGCAGTTATATTTATACAAAACTACGCTAGTGTGTAAGGAATGATAAATGTGGAATTTACGCACATTTATTGGTGAAAGAGAGAAAGAGTTTGTAGAACACCGTTTAGGAAAATACACCCTCAGTTCATAACCCGACCGAGGTTTGAAAACTGATCTCGTCATCGGAACTCTAGCTTACTGTGAAAATATAGCCTAACATCATGCGATCCCCGGAGAGGGTAAATATTTGTTAATAAAGAGCACACAAAAGAATTTCCTTATAAAAAGCAAATAAAACGTTGGACTATGATATAACTCGACACTTGCCCGAACACTCTTTAAAGAAGTTGATGAAAAACAGCTTCGAGAACATTAGCGGACCACAAAGGTGGACTTTTTCTCCGCACACAATAAGTTGGATGCATTTATTTGAGTCCTTATTGGGGAAAATGTGTCTATTGTGAGAGATAAGTGAAAACAAAGATAGCCTCATTGAAAGAGGCAGATAGAGAGAGAGAGAGAGAGCGCAAGAGAAAACACAGACCTGGAAAGAGACACGAGAAAGATGAACTGAAAGAAACTGTGAAGGCGGTGAACCCAAACGGACAGTGTGACAACAACAGTAAACCTGAGGAATACAAATGGACGGAGTGTACACACCACACGAAGAAAATGGCTAAGCTATCTAAGATGATCTCGTCCACGCGACGTCTAAGTACTAACATAGCTCAAGGACGGGGGATTTTCTCCGGCCATGAGAAGTCATGATTTCAAACGACAATGATGGTCTTTCCTGAACACACTGAAGCTAATTCTACCCGCTAGTTCACGTGACACAGACCAATTCACACATTAGCATAGGACAGATTCCGTGATGGACGTGAGAAGAATGGCCCTGAGCATGGTATGGCTGCTAGATAGCTCAGTGATATAACTTCGGCACACTAAGTCGATTCCCGTGTCCAGATGTAATTTTTTAACCGTATAAAATTAAATTATAATATGTAGGCTCACCCATAAAATACTGTATATCCTTAGCGATAGTAGTTTCCCTCATCCCATAGATACTTTTGCTCTAATTTATTTTAGCACTGCGTTGGGGCTATACACTTATATACTAATCATCCCAATATTTTTAGGGATTAGGAATGTTATATTTAGTTGATGTGTACCCCCATTTGCGTGGAGGAAGATTGGAAAACCATTTAAACAAAAAACCTCAGTACATCTGAATGAGATTCGAACCTTAATCTCACCGTCATTGGTGGTCTAGTCTAATGCGAGAGTAGCGCCTTAGAACATGAAGCCACCAAAGAGGGATTTTGCTTTATTATTACTATCATTATTATTTTCACAGCACCTTAGTAACTGTTAGAGCAACAAACATACATTATTAACAACATTAATGTATTAGAATGAGGATGGTATAGTTTCAGACAAAATCTACCCGCATTTGATTGGAGGTAGAGTATAACATCATTTATGAAAAAACTACCTTCGTAACACCCATCCAGTGTTATTGACACCTCTTTAGGTGGCTGCATGGTCTAAGGTGTTAGTCACGTGTTAGACTGGCTGCCCATGACAGGGAGATCAGGGATCGAATTTCAGTCAGATGTACTCAGGGTGGTTTTTCCAAAATGGTTTTACACTATCCCTCCACGAAACTGTGGGTACACTTCCTCAAAACGAACTAAACCTTCCTCATCCCAAACTCACTAAAGTAATTAGTACATATGCATATAACCATAAATGTTAGTAAAACGCGGTGATAAAAAAAATAAAAATAATAGAAGTCATTGAAGCCACACTGTCATCCAATTCTTCTCCCTCCCTCCTGCTCCCCCTGAATCCCTTTCCCAAATTTGGTTTCATATCAACCTTGAAACAAAACTATTGAAAATTTTTGATCAAATTGTCTTACATTTTCAATTCAAGCAATTTTCATCCTTTGCGTTTGAGGTGGTTGTAAGTGAATAGTCAAAGTGTACTACGTTTTGAATAAACGTGTTCAAACAGTGGGTGTTGTTTTAAATGTTTGATTGAGCAACTTAATTTTTCAACTTTTACATAGTGTGGCGAATTTCACTTGTCATTAATATATTGGAAAATATGTTGCCCAGTGCCTACCTCTGGTCTAGTATAATAGATAGACCTTAGAACACACTAGAAAAGTTATTTCTAATTCGTTCTTACTTAAATAGTTAGTAATATTAGCTCACCTAGGATTGAGTTATAGGGGTAATCGAAGGGTAAGGGAGTGTTCAAATAAAATATATGGAAAATATTGTGCGATAGTGTATCAATAAATATGATAACAGGTTATCTCATTTGAGAACTTTTATCTTGTCACCTCATTTATTGAAACACTCTTGCACTTTAAAATTTGACTTTGTAGCTTGGACATAAGTTTGGAGTCAGTTTCCGTCAGTACTATTTAAAGAGTCTACGGTAAAGTTAAAAATATTATTTAATAAAGAATAATAGAGAGCAATTTATTAGTCACCTTTTGGTAACTTGTGCTTTTTTTTTAAGTTATTTCTGTCAAAATTCATATTTATGGTTAGGTAACACATCAGAACTTTGTTTTTAGCACACTAAAAGATGTCTCAAAATATTATATTGAGGGACAAAGTCGCTCACAGCCCAGAATGACACAGACAAGTTTTAAATATATTATCAATTTTTTATGCT
Organism: Timema genevievae; assembly: GCA_902155825.1. Taxonomy (NCBI): domain Eukaryota; kingdom Metazoa; phylum Arthropoda; class Insecta; order Phasmatodea; family Timematidae; genus Timema; species Timema genevievae. Next base: position 61,501 of record CABFWO010000302.1, on the reverse strand, counting down.
GAATCTTACTATCCATACAGATTAATCACACCTTAGTACACTAATAAGGAAAAAATAAGAAGTGTCGAACGAGTGGGAACGTAGATGGGGTGTGAGAAAACATTTTGGAAATACATTCTTCAACTAACATCCAGCCGGGATTCATACCCTGACATACCCAAAACTGTACATGTAAGTGAACTTTACGTTTAGTTTACTTGCTCAACAATGTTGTAAGTTTTTTTAACTGTAATATACAGTAATAACATTCTTCCTGAGTGGGAGCTGTGAGCCTCGCCGACCCCCAGTTTAAAGTTTAGTGTTAACGCTTAACCACACATTAAGATTTATAACGAGTAAAATTGATTGCCGGAAATGAGGAGTTTGTCGTTGAAGAACTTTGAATAAGTGTATACAAATTTGCGTGTATGGATAGGGAAAAATACACTTAGTACACCTGGCCAGGATATGACCTCTCTATTAGTGGCAAACTAGACCAGATAAGTTTGATGATTTAGCCCAAGTGGCTGCCGATTTGCGTACCCAGTTGAAATAAAACCAACAAAAGGTATCCGAGCTGGATGGGCAACACTTTGAAACATAAAATTTAACAACAATGTAGTGTACTAATTTTTTAATGTCTGCTGGTAGGTCCCAGGTACTAGTACCAATAATGTGATCTATTCTTTTAAACATTAAAATTATTATTATTAGCACCACGTTCTTACTACCCGTTCGGGTTATACGCACTTACGCTAATGTGTAATGGTAGGGTGATTGTGAGATGAAATTGAGGACCTACAGTTTAATGTGGAATCCGAACCACGGTGGAGGGCTGGCATGCCACACATCCACAAGTTGCGATTAATACACGTCTTGTCAGAGGTGAAGGAAGGGTTTGGCAATCAGATAAATTTGTGCCGGGACCGAAGATTGAACCCCGAACCCCTAGCACAGAAGTCTGAACCTTACCCCTAGACCACAAGGTCAGCGTTAAAAATTTAAATATAAATCAAAACAAATCTCGTTGTTTTAGTTTTCTTATATTACTGAATTGGGACATGTTGACTGACTGTTTGATAGGACTGCAAGGTGTATGACTGGTTATTGTAGAGCAATGATCAGCCTCGGTGGCGTAGTTGGCTAACGCGCTAGTCGTGTTGAGCTCGACCACCGAAGACGGGGAGATTGAGGTTTAAATCTCGGTCGGGTGAACTGGGGGTGGTTTTTCCTAAATGGTTTTCTACCCTCCCTCCACGCAAATGTGGGTTCACTTCCTCTAAATTCAACCTTCCCAATTCCTAATATATTAGTGTAATTAGTACTTAAGCGTATAACCCGAACGGGTAGTAAGACGCGGTGCTAAAAAATAATAATGTAGAGGAATGAGATGAAGACACTTCAACAAGTATACTAAAGAGAAGTGGACGTATGCAAGTAGGATAACAAATATACACACATCAGTGGCTACATGGTTAAAGGTGTTAGACTGGCGTTACACGTGGTCGTCTTTGACGGAGGGGTCAGGATTCGAGTGCCGGCTAGGAATGGCTAGGCGATGATTTTCATATGTAGATCATCAGTGTAGTTTTTTAATCTTCCAAGAAGATGCACGTGCAATCCCTTTAAGGACTGTCGTACAATCCCTTTAAGGGTTGGAGTGCAATCCCTTTAAGGACTGTCGTACAATCCCTTTAAGGGTTGGCGTGCAATCCCTTTAAGGACTGTCGTGCAATTGCTCATATCACGACGTATCGGCTTGTTACGTGGTTTTTGGTACGTAATTTTGTCCGTATTGATTAAATATGCTCTTTTATACACTATTTGGTGTGAAAATGGGTAAAATCGTAAATCGCGATCTTTTTTTCTGAGCAAGTGTGTAGTGATATGAGCCAATGTCATACGTCAATGTGAGAATCTACCTTTCTACTACTTTGTTTCGCTTACACTGGTGTTAGAACGTAGTCCCAATAATTAGAAAAAAACAACTTAATAGTATTTGAAAGTTAAAACTTCACTGTCACTCAAAAAGTGACAACACCTTTATATTTAGCCTATTAGACCCCGCCCACTTCATTACAACTTGTCGATTTCAGGTTCATTATAATATTATATTTCCATAGGCCTCTAGTTTTTACCTCTGGTCTCTCTTCCCATTGGATTTACAAGTCACTATCTTGAATACGATTTTAGTTTCTTCCATTCGTGTTTCCTGTCCTGCCCGCAGTAACCTTAGATATTTTATTACCTTAACAAGGTCTTATAATAAGTACAGGATATGTAACTCATCATTAGGTAGCTTCCTACACTCTCCAATATTGTTATCCCCTTTTGGACAAAATAAATTCCTTAGTAGTTTGTGTTCAACACCATACATTTATTCTAGTCATTTAAGGTAAGGGGAAACTAGAAGAAAAACTATCACAAGTTGTTAAATAAAGTAGACCTCCCAGGAATTTGTCTAAATTACACATACAAGTAGACAAGCGTGTTTCAGTGTCCTTGACTCAAGTTGTATGAATATAATATAAGGAATTATATAAACATTTTGAGTAAGTGTCAAAGTTGTCAAATAAATGGTGGTTGTGTGTTTAGCAACTATTGTGGTTGGTTACACAAGATTAGTGTGACCTTGTGATAAAATGTAATCACAAGAGATAGTATAAACACACACATAGTTTTTACAAGTCATTTGTGTTTTCTAGCTGTGTTACACCATTATGGTATTTTAACGGTCACTTATAAAGCTGTGTACCCCGCGCATTAGGCAATGCATATTAAGGCGTAAATCAAATGTGATTTGATTTTCTAGCAACGAGTAGCTTGTGTTCAAAATCCAGAGTAGATGTCCAGAGGTGTGTTTGATAGCGGTCATTATCAGTAATTTTTAAAAATCTATTTGTTTCCTATAAAGTTCTTTAAGGATCTTCAAAATGGTTCTAAACAGTCTTGAACATATTTTTTTAAAGAAATTTATTCGCACCTTTTTGATAAAGAAACTTTTGTTTAAAAATATTTGTAGATATTTCTTTCTATTTTCATTTACAAAAAACAAATTTAACTTATCTATAGATCATTTTTTTCTTTCATATGCAATGAAAATATTTTACATGCCACCAGAAGTGCTCTTTAGCAGCAAATATGTGTTGATCAATAGATAGCAAATAGTTTCCAAACTAAAATTAAATGCTAAAAACAGTTCAATATGCCCTTAAAGAGCCTCATTCCATCGTTTGTTACAACAATAGTTGGAGCATCACTAGTAGATACAGCCACTAGTTTTGTAGGTACCGTTCAAGTTAAATTTCATGATAACATATTTTCATTCATAACATAATAATTTATGATGACATTGGAAATATATAGATAAATGTAGACTATATTGTGCAGGTTTGATCAGTTGAAGGTGATTTTGGAATTTTCTGACAGCTAAAATACTTCTAGTATAAACAGTTTTGTAACCGTCTGCCTTGAAAATATGTATCGTCACTTTGACGAACGACGGCGCTTGTCAAAACATATTGGCGAGCCGGATTTATGGGAAACTGCTTTTAGTAAATCGTACCTGTCTGAAAGCTACCGTTAACATATTATAGCTGTAGGACTATAGTGGCAAGTAGTATGATGGTAGATATAAAACAGTCAAAGAATATTTAAATATTAGAATAAATCTATCTATACTATTACTTTATTATATCTTATTTATTATGATACTATCTGTTAAAAATGGTAGCCGCAAATTAACATTATTTTAAGTTTACATATATATATATTTAAGGTATATATAAATACGTATGTATATATATTTAAAGTATATACTAAACATAAAGTTAATTTTAGTAATTTTGTGTCAGATACCTAATTTCCTACTACGATTCCACTATTCTTTCCATGATTTATATCCCACTTAAAAAGTGGCTCAGTGTTAGGAAGGATGGCTGTAAAACGAAGGGAACCTTTATGAGTCCGAACTACAACAAAATTTGTGCACGTTTTATTTGTAAGTAATCACCAAACTGAAATCTGGGAGTACGTGGATTGAAATACAATGTCTGGCTTTACACTTTTCCTTCACGCGAATGCTGGTACACTCACTTTAAATTTTACCTGATACTGCATTAGTGCAGTGAAATGTGGCTAGAGCGGATTCAAAGTATGTCACCTTAAAGAAAAATAAACATTCTAATATCTAGATTTTTTAATGCTCGGAATCCCCTGATTTAATATATTTTGTACCCGAAAGCGCGTAAGAAAGTTTTATGTACAAAATTGGAACAATAGGGTCACGTGTTATAAATAAGGTCCCGTTATTAGAGAGTTGAAATATTAATATGTGAGAGAGATGTAAGCATAAATATACCTAGTCATTAAATGCCGATAGAAAGGTGATATGAACCTGAAATATGTTCCCTTAATCCATGTTTTACTGATCTGGCAGCGTACAACTTCATGACATGTTTTCCTCATGAGGATTTTAATCTAACAAATAGCCAAACATGTATTTAAAAATATACTTAATCATTTTGTGTCCATTTAATTGTATTTCTTAATTTTAGCTTATTACTATTTAAAGTAATTTTTCATTATTGTCAAGAGTGGTTAGAACGCTCTATTTATGCAAACGGAAGATCTCAATATTCTCATAATGTAAAATTGTATTGTATTAACAAATAATTAAGATTTTTGTACATCGTCACAATTTATTCCAATCATTCACCTAATCAATTAATAATATATCAACAATTTTAATAAAATATATATTTATCTTAATTAATCTATTTTGAACTTTACCATCGTTATAAAACAAAAAAAAAATTGATAGTTATCCATAAAATTACTAAGATTTGTTTTAAAATGGACTACCTGAGGTTAATTTAGCAGTTTACTTAAAGGTAGATCTATTTTCACTTTATGATCTTTCTTATCTTAATTCTTTTTTACTCTACTTAAAAGGCCACTAATTAATATAGTTCTAAAAAATTGCAAGTAATGTAGTTCCACATTTAGAGCACTTTAAATTTTAGTCTATATCTATACAATATGTTTAAATAATGATTATTATGAAGTATTATATAAAACATATATTTTAATAACTAAATGTGACGTTTTACAGGGGAGAAATTATAATTAGTAGTGAGTAGATGTATTTACAACGACAAATTAATATTATTTTGTATCTAATACATATTTAATCTCTCAAGACTCCTCGGGTAGAGAAAGTATTGTGATCGTAAAAAAATTTAATTCGATATCTGTATATCGACGTTTATGACCCAATTAACCCCAAAAAAGTGGTTTTCACGATTCTATCTGTATTTCTATTTATATGTGTTTGTATTTCGGTCTGGAGTCGAAACCATTTGGCCGATCGAGATATCACTTGTTATCAAATGTTTTCATAAGGTTCCTCCAAGGATTATTTGAAATTAGATTTCTAGTCCTATATATAGCCCTATATATAGTTTATTTAAGCGCCAAAAGCTAAGAAATGTACTTTATCGAAATCGGCTCTAATTTTTTTATTAATATTTGACTCTAAGTGCTGTTTGACATTACAAATAAATTTGCATGGCTTATTTTTTCATCAAAATTACTTAGAGGGTAATTTACATCCATGGAGATCTCAAATTTTGATAATATTCCCTAAACCCTTTAAGATAAGAAATAGCGCATCATTGCAAATGTATCGTATGTATGCCTACCATTAAAAAAAAGCTTCAATTTAAAATTAAAATTTACAAAACCAATGGTTCTGGAGCTATTGTCAAATATATTTTTAAATGAGGGGTAAGTAATGGTGAATTGATTGGTATAATAATTGATGAAAGAGATGTTAATTTTATTCTAAATTTGTTTCTGTATCAGTGTATATTATTTAATTTATGCTCTTTAGTAGAATTGATGATTTTTTTTCACTTTGTTTTTGAAGCAAGCATTATTTATTATTCCACTTCACATAATTTACGATATTGAAGTAAATATCTCAATTTGTATGCAAAGTTTGTGAAGTGCATCGTATCATTTATTTTTAACAAGCTATTAGGGTTTATGTATAAACATTATTTTCTCCCCATCTCACTACTTGTTTGTGTTATATGTATACAAATTATTTATTATAATGGAGTAGGGATAAGGTGAGTAGAATTTGAGAGTTAATGATCCCATATTTGCGTAAACAAAGAGTGGGAAAGCATTTAGGGAAACTCACGCTCAGTGTACCTAACCGGGATTACAACCCAGTTTTACCAGTCATTGGCAGTTCAGACCATTCTGAGAATGATGCCTTAGACAATTCGACCATCAAAGCTGGTGTTTAAAACTCATTCAATATTTAACAAATTTCAGGGTGTATTTAAAAAAAACTTTTTAGAGCCTATTCTTATTTTTAAAGGCATTTTTTAACAGTTTTAATAGCAAATTATCTTTATGAATAATGTAAGTTTTCAGAGCATAAATATTTGATCTCTAACTGTAATATAATTGACATTAAAGTTACATTTATTTGTTTATGTGGATCGTATATGTAGATCTGTATCTAAGTTGTTCGAGCATGCACGTATTTGAATTTCATTTCAATTCTTGTTATTTAATAGTTCATATTTATATGGCTGTGGGCCCACGGGCAAAGGCCTCAACTTTGTCTGGTCTGGACTGATGGTGACAGAGTGTCCAGGGTTCGAATCTTGCTTGGATGTGATAGGGAAGGTTTTCACCAAACTGTTTTACAAGTAAATGAAGGCACATTTATTATAAATTCTACCTTCTGTAGCCTTATTACATTCGTGTAGTATGCGTATAGTCCGAACCGATAGTAAGACGCAATGCACAAATGAATAAATCACTCAGTTTTTACCGTATACAATAAACTCCTGATTATCCGCAGATGGATTATCCACTTTGCTGCTTAGCCGCGGCATCGCCAACAGCAGGGGAAATGTTTTTGAAAAACGCCGCGTTGATGGAGAATACAGGGCTACAGATTTTGTACCCAGTAAATCCATAGGGAAGAGATATCCAGAGAGGCAAAAAGTTTGTTTTAAGGGAACTGCATTGGAATTGACTCATATCCTGCTTAATTATCTGGAACAGCAAGATGACACTCTCCTATCTGACAAGCTGATGTTACGGGAAAACCATAGCGGAAAAAGGAAGCAGCTGCAATGAAGCAGAAGATTAATCCTAACTTTTTAAGTGATGTGTCCATTTTGAGTATACTGTACATTGATTTAAAGTGTTTTTATAAATATCTTAGTGCTTGAAATATAATTATATGTTCATGAACGCAATAATGATAGGTGAGTACTAGTTTGAATTGAATGCGCTACAATCTCTTGTTTTACTAAATATGCAAATTATCGTCGGCACTCGTCCCCGCCAATACCGCAAATAGTCGGGAGTTATTGTATATAAATATGTATATGGTCTGACTAAATATGATTTTATCCTATTTTACATATCACATCTTATAGATTACACGTGAATCTTAGATTAATAGTAATAGTATTCAATTCGTGTGTTAGCAATAGTAGGCCTACTATCATCCGTTGTGGTCGTCTTTTGCTCAAAGGTGTCAATCAATATACTGGACCACGTTAAAATGTAGGTCCTCCATTTCATCTCACAATCACCCTACCCATTACACATTAGAGTATGTGCGTATAACCCGAATGGGTAGTAAGACGCGGTGCTAATAATAATAATAATAATAATAATAATAATAATAATAATAATAATAATAATAATAATATACTGGAGTGTTGATGATGGGGAGATCGCGGTTCAAATCATGGTCAGCTATAGTGAAGGAGCCCTTCTCTATACTCCATCTTTAAGAAAATGCAGGTACATTTCCTCTTTATTCAACTTTACTCATCGTTAGCGCATTGGCTAACAGGTAGTAAGGCGCGCTAACAAAAAAAAAAGAAATAAGTTTAAAAATAACACTACTACTTTTTTTTTAAAAGTTTTAATTTCATTTTGACGTATTATTGGAGGAAGTAAGGAGGAATTGTTTAATTAGACTTTCAATCTAGATGGAACACGACAAAGCAAAGTGTCTGGTTTATTACTCGCGTATGCGTACATACAACTCCCCGTGCGTCATTGAACCCAGAAGCTTGTCAGTTGATTCCGCAATCGGAATCCCCACGGCCTACACTCTAAGAGGCATACAACTTGATAAAATAATTGTGCAGCGACTCGCCTACAATGTCTAGGGACCCTGACAAAGAAACATGACCCACTTCCAGGAACTCTAGCGACCTTGATGAGTTGACATAGACAACTGAGTGGTTTGAGGCGGAACAGCTGACTTGACCCGAACACGAGGCCACACTATGTTACTATTAGATTTCCACAAGCCACTCGACCAAAGACGTGCTACATACACAGATTGCTGTGCCTACAGTCCATCCGCCATAGGAGTTCAGGTAGCTCACAGATGGCAGAAGATTTTTAGTGCAAATATTAGTTGAAATTCACTTTAGTGGAAATAGTTATTAATTTCTTAGCCAGTAATACTATATTTTTAATCAAAAGTGTAAAATCTTTAATAACACTTCCCTAACGATTGCGCTTTCACGCAACTATTTGAGAAAATAAAAAATCAGTATATATTTAAAACACGTCTCACTATCCATTATGGTTTATACGCTTATGTACTAACTACACAAAAGGTTTTAGGGATTAGAAAGGCTATATTTAAAGGAAGTGTACCTGCATTTACGCGGAGGGATAGGGAAACATCATTTTCGAAAAAATACCCTCGGTACACCCGACCGAGATTCTAACCTTGATCTCCCAGTCTTAAGCAGTCTAGTCTACTGCTAGAGTAGCACCTTAGATCACGCGGCCACCAAAACGGGTTAACAAAAGCTATTAATAAAACTACTACTTTTTTATCTCGCGATTGTGCCAACCAGAGATATTACAACAGATGAAATAATAGATTATAAAAATGATTATATTCAAACTTACTGTTATAACTGGCCACCAAATAAATAAAAAAATATTTTTAACGTTGAGAAAGAGCCATACAAAATATTAATTTCAAAACCAAACGAGTTTATTATGTAAACATAAGTGCATGAATACAAACGAAAATGGTTTGAATGATGTCATCAACCACCCTTGTTCCAGTTGGTTCGACATCCTAATTTATGAAGCTCTCGTTTGTAAGGCATTTAAAACTTCAAACGCTACTTCCACAAAATAGAAACATGCAAACTGTTATTTTCATAAGTTCATATTTCAATAATGTAAATACACTTGAAAGAAAATTTAATTAAAAACCATTTGTTAGTTGTGAAAGTTTTTAGTATTAAAAGTGACATAAGCTCAACAGATCATGGTCTTGCAGATCATTTGGTTTGGCGAATGGATATTTGAGAGTAGATCTGGTAGTTATTACTAGCTGTCAGTTACCACCACTCCTTTGGTGAATGGATTTTGACCCAACCCCTCTACCAATCGTGCTATAATCCACCCACTACTTGCTGAGCCTAGCTGAATCACTTGACTAGCCATGATATATCTACTCTTATTTTCAGCCTTTACTTAGTACTCCTCTGATACTAGCTTATACTGCACTTTATAACTTAGCTAATAGATTAACCTATTATTTGTGAATCAATCAGTGTGTAGTGAGAAGATATTAAAAATTTAAAAAATCTCAAAGAGTTAAATTATAATATATAATTATGACAATCTTAAAAAAATTAATGTGGCATTTATCAATTTTAACGCGTTTGTATATTGATACGAAAGTGCTTATGTCAAAAATGTTCAACTATCATTCTTCATTATACAGGGTGCTAAAATAAATATAAGTTACAAATTTCAGGGTATGGAGAGGGTCCAAAGTAGACCAACTTTTAATGAGAAGCTCGTGTCCGGAAATGCATCATTTGCATGTTGCAGACTAAAACTGTTAGTATGTTCAGTAATCGGAAAAATTCTAATAATATTTTATTGGCTTACATTATATAAAAAAAAAGTTTAGCAATAACAAAGCAGATGGCTACAATAATTGCTCAAAATGACGTCCACCAACTACGATGCAAGCAATGCAATTGCGAAGTATATTCTGATACTCTCTTTCAAAAATTTCTGGCCTCATTTGGATTTCTTGCCCTGCAGAGAGAATGCGTGCTAGTAAATCTTCAAACAAGGGTTTCGTAGACCAGGCTTTTCATGTGGTCTCACAGGAATAAGTCTAGTGAATACTTAGCACCACGTCTAACTACCCGTTCAGGTTATACGCTTAAGTACTAATTACTCTAATGGGTTAGGAATTGAGAAAGTGAACCCAAATTTACGTGGAGGGAGAGTGGAAAAACCATTTATGAAGAACCACCCCCAGTTCACTCAACTGAGATTTGAATCTCAATCCCCCCATCCTCGGCAGTCTAGCTCAACATGAAAACAGCGCATTAGCTAACTACACCACCGAGGCGGGTAAAGTCTAGTGGAACTAAGTCCGGGGGGCGTGGAATTCATTCTAATGGTCCCCCTTGACCAATCCATCTGTCTCAAAATACCTGACTGATGTAGTCTTGAACGGCGAGTGAAAAGTGTGGTGGCAGCCATATCTGTTGATGAATTCGTAACGGTAAGTCTTCCAACAATTCTGGCAATTCTTCTTGCAGGAATATCAAATATATGGGGCCGATGACACGGTGTTGAAGAAGGTATGGACCGATTAAACGACCGTAGATGAAACCAGCTCACACGTTGATGCTGAAATGCTGTTGGAATCTAGCGGAACGAGTGGCGTGAGGGTTTTATTCGTCTCAAACATGGCCGTTTCTGGAGTTGAAAATGCTTTCCATGGTGAAGAAACCTTCATAGGTAAACAGAACTAGCAACGGAAATTCAACTTGCAGTAGGCAACGTTGCAAAAACCAGTGGGAAAAGTAAACTCGTCGTGGAAAATCGGCTGGACTCTCTGTGGATGGTAGGTTTGTTGTTCATACAAAACCTGCCAGACGCTCATATTATTAACACCCACGTCTCGTCCAATGGTTCGGCTGCTAAGGGATGGGTTATATTCAACTTTATGAAGCACTTATTTATTCAAATCTTGCAGTACGGTGGTTCCTCCTAGAACCGCAGTCCACCCAGTTGACTGTTAACATTCCTGTTTCACACAATTGTGGTAAAACTCTGACAAATTCTGTATGAGATGGATTTGGACGAAATGAAAAAGGGTATGCATAGAGCTGGTGAGTAGCCTTAGCATTACAACGAGCCTCACCGTACTTTAACAACATGTTAACGTAATCAATAAAAGTACACCCATTCATGATCTACTACGATTGAACGTTAAGAGAGATTAGGGTGTTTTAACAAAACATTTGACGTTTAAAGTGGTAGTCTCATTAGCCAGGTCAACTCACGTGATCATGACATGGCAAATGCAACGTGTTATCATTTGATTTTGTTCAAACAGTTCCAGTCCATAACGTGCGATCGGTGTGTTCCTGGACACTACTTCCTAATTAAAGGTTGGTCTACTTTAGACCCCATACGTAATATAGAAGTTTGTAACATGTATTAATTTGCATTAATAATGTTTTATGTATATTCTCCAAACTGGTTTAATATTTAATACTACTATTTGTGATTTTTAATTTGTAATATATTTTAACCACACACCGATTAATTCCCAAATAATATATTATCACTTCTTACTTAATTTCAAAATGTGTTTAAGAAAATAGTAGACTGAAGATATGGACTGTGAAATTTAGGAGAAATCTAACTTTTTTTTAGGGATTTAACACACGACCTTTCTGTCTACTTAAAACCATACTAGATGTGTCTGACATTTAGTCCACGAGTCCACCGGTTCTTTATGAATTAAGAATAATGTAAATTATAAGTTGGTCAAATAGATTAACACTCAAGGGCTTATAAATAATAATTAAAACATCTAAACTACGCTACGTTATAACCTCTTCATTATCTTATTTATTTCCATGTTGGCCTGACGATGACACAATCTTGGTTCCAAGAGACTAATTTTGAAGAACGACTTCCGAGAACACGAATAGTGCACCCAGTTAAGAGTGTTGGCACTCCCGTTGCCATGGTAATCACATCTCTAGAGGGGCAGCGTCCGATCCAACCTGGCGGCAACCAGCTTCAGCCAATCCGATAACTGATCGAATTCCGCCTCCCTCCCTCTCCATCCGCTTCTTGAAATCTATAGGATTGTGACAGAGGAAACATTTTTTGGTGACCACACTTAGGTCACTCCCAGTTTGGTAAAACCTTACCTACCCAATTATCAAAAATTTAATACATTATTGAGTGAGAAACTTTAAAAAGTTAATAGTTCACATTTAATTTTTGGCATAGAAATAAAACAAAGAATATGTTTTAAAAATTAATAAATAAGATAACAGGCAGAACTACATTTATTTAGTTTTTTTCCAAAATCGTATCTACAGGTGAAAGACTTAACATTTGTTTACTTGAATTAAATAGTTTATCTCGCTAGTTGCCATCAGAAAAATGCACAGACGATTGATTGACAGTCTGCAACCCGAAGGTTGGTTAGATGTCCTTCCTCAGATATACGGAGCTGCGCGCAACTCAACCCTTATATAACGTGTGCAACCACTTATGTTTTTCCTTTGATAAGTTGGTAGCACGTCTGTCTGCAAGTTAAACTATCCCAAGTTCAATTCTCATAAAAAGACGATAAATTTACCAACACCGAAAAAGAGGACTATTCTTTGGGTGATTCTACGATGAAAGGCCAATTGGACAGGTTACATTATGAGAATAAATGACTTAACGAGAAATGTAGAAGAAAATGCAGAAAGGAGAATGGGGTCAGAATGATCACAAATGCAACTTATTGATGACCTCAAAAAAATGAAATAATATCAATCTATGGATATAAAAATGAAAAATACTAATAGGACATATTGTAGTACCTACTCTATTTGGACGAGACAAAGGAAGTGTTGAAAGAAGGAACACCTGATTAAAATGAAGTTTGGAGTTTCATGTTTCATATTCCACAGGAATCAATTAAAGACACCCTCTTTGGTTGTAGAATGGTCTAAGGCAACCATTTTTTAGATAGACTGGACTGGTGATGATGAAGATATCGGGGTTCAAATCCCGTTTGGGTGCACTGGAGGTGGTTTTTCCTAAGTGATTTTCTAATCTTCCTCCACGCAAATGCAAGTACAATACTTCTAAATTAGTGTGATTAGGCCATATATGTATAACAAGAACGGATAGTAAAACGCGGTGCTAAAACAAATAACGACGGGAGCCGGGGATATTATTGTGTCTGTTCAATAATTAAACCAGATTGTAGCTCTTGTGCTGATTAATTCAGTTGGATAGTAAGATGTATGTCAAAAATACTTATAGTTAAATCTAATGAAGCTAATTAACATATTTATTTTAATTTCATTAGAGTTTAAGTTGATCACACAACATCTAAACAACTCAATTTCTATTTTATAAATATGAACGTACAGGCTTGTATATTACGCTAGTGTGGTAGGGAGGAGGAAAGTAGAATTTAGGTAAAATGTATCAGCATTTTTGTGGTGAGAGAGTGAAAAACTATTTAGCAAACAACCACCTCAACACAGTCTGCTAGGATTTAGGCCCCAACCTTCCCGCACGAGCATAATAGATAAAATAGCTTGACATTTATAAGTGTAGGTCTAGTGACAACCAGGGCAGATCTCAATCATATTTGTAGCTTTGTTAAGGCAAGGACCAGGGGGCAAGTCTATGACTTATTCCATTGGCAATAGTCAAATAATTGATAAACAATATTCCTACGTATAGATATAGCTAAACTATATTTATATTTAAGTTACTAATTTTAAAATTCATAGCAACAAACAAAGGACTATTAATACTGCAAATCATTTTTAATTATTCTTTATTTCTCTCTCTTTGTCTCTTTCAATCTTAACTCTTCAACTAATTAACTGTTAATCTAACTTGGTATATAAATATTGATATTTTCCCATGCGTCAATATTCTTGGACATTGTTATCCAAATTTAATAAATGAATGATTTAGGTCATAAATCGTTAAGTTGGAGTAATTTGTTAACTAAAACTTCAAAGGTACGATCAGCCTCTCCCTTTTACTAGTGAAAATCCCTGATGGTACTAATCAAAGCCCTCTGCTACCTTTTCTAATTCAAATTCATTGTTTCCAAAAACAGCTTGTCCCATCTAAGTACAATATTTCTGAACAAAGCTTTGTAAGTGATAAACGTGAATGCTTGAACATTTCGCTTTGATCAATATTGTTTAGTGCTCCAGTGCACACATAAAAACTAACACTTTCAATAATTTTTTTTAATAAACAAATTAAAAGTTGACTTAAATCTGAATATTGAATGCAAAGTGATCAGTGTTAATCTAATTCTAAAGGAACCATTCTCTTCTTCTTCTTCTTATTATTATTATTATTATTATTATTATTATTATTATTATTATGACAGTGATATAATTAGGGTGGAATGGCTTTCATTTACTTTTTATTGGTGTTTATTAAGCTTGTCTAAATAATTTTAGGATGGAAAACAAATAAATGATTTTTAAATAACAAAGCTAAAGGAAATATTAATATGAAAAGTCAGAACAATACTTTCTGAAATTGAAATAAAGCCATTTTATATATATAGCGTATATTCAAAACTTAAAAAATGAGTGAGCAAATTCATAAAAAATATATAATCTAAAAATAAAGTAGGATTTTTTTAGTCTTAAATATTCCAACCTGATGGTTTTGGTTCCTGATAATAATTATAACGCTTGAGAACAGGAGCTTATGTCAGTTTTTGAAAATTAGCTAATTTATCATTTTATATTTGGTTCTAGTCAGTTTTGTTTATATTTATTTTATTTTAGCACAATCTTTATTTTTATGCTTTTACTCTAAGCGTCAAGCTTTTTTAAACTTAAACTAATTTCTTGGACATGAAATAATAAATTGTACTTTTTAATTATTTTTACACCTTTTATTCATCCGGCTGAGCTATCCACATATTTACACTATCAGAGTATAAATGAGGATGGAATAATAACTTAAAGGACGTTAATAGCATTTGCGTGGAGGCATAGTGGTAAACTAATAAATAGTAAAAACCACCCTTAGTATAATGGGTTGGTATTCGAACCCCGAACACTCCAAATCAGTAACCGGCACACAAGACTAGGTTGAGAGTGAAAATCTTCTGCTACCTAGTTCTGCTACCCGCTAATGTAAATTGTATACATTGTTAAATTAGGTTTATCTTCTTGTACCAATTGATAAAACAATGATATGGGGTTTGATAGATGTGTTCAGCCCTGAACTAATCAGCTCTAATATCCAGCGTACTTCAATTAAAATTGTCAGACAAACAAATTTTAGCTAATTAATATATTATAAAAAAATAAATTTTGGCTAGAATCCTATCGACAATGGTATTAGAATTTAAGCAACATTTATGTGCTTAGCTTGAGATTTTTTTTTTTTTCGTTGTCTCACATTGTTCTCTTTAATTGTGAAGTTTGGCTTTTAAAATAAGATCACTTTAAAAATAAACCCAACCTATTTTTAAATAGCTTTTCTAACATTGTGATTAAACACAATAGATCTCAAGGTCATCAAGCCAATAATTTAAAATAGCCCAAGGCTGTCGATCGTTGTTTCCCAGCACTGCTTTTTTTAGATTTTATTTTCAACCTCATCAGGATTATTTTTGTTATACTAAAGAGAATTGTTTGGTTTTGAATCTTTAATATTTGTTCTGTTCCTGATATTTTCAAATAAATATATCATCGAAAAAAAAAAGAACTGGTTTAAAAATAACTATTCAACAACTAGGCAAAAAAAAAACATTTTCAGTCTTACTATCAAATAGTATTATGTTAAAGTTTTTACTAAACTTTTATTAAAGCATATCGTTTAGCCAAAAGTTTCATTTATCGACTTATTCTAAGGGGCTAGCTGCGAGGAATGCTATTATAAGGAAATGTCCTTGCATTAAAATTGACAGTGATAAAGTAAACCACATTAATAAATCACATTTGGATTGTGGAATACCCCCACACCCAATAGTTCTCCGAGTACCTGCAACCTCAACAACATCGTCACTGACAAGATAATCTGCTGAGAGCTTGATGTCTTATTAGACCATGTGACCATCAGTGTGTGTATACAATTGTGTAGTTTTATTTAAAACCTGATATGATGGTTGCATGTTTTAAGGCGTCACTCTCGCAATATACTGGACGTGAGATCATGGTTAGATACCGGTCGGGTGTACCGAGGGTGGTTTTCCCTAAATGGTTCCCCCCTCTCTCTCCACAACAATATGGGTACACTTCTTGTAAATTAAACCCTTCCCCATCCTGGCTCCATGAGCGAGATTAATGGCCTATATCCCATGCAAGTAACAATTAAAAACGAGTGACCTGGCGGTCTAGGAGTAAGGTGTCAGACTATGTCCTGAGGGTCCGGGGTCAATCCTCGGTCCCGGCACAGATTTATCTTATTGCCAAACCCTTCCTTCACCTCTGACAAGATGTGTATTAATCACAACTTGTGAATGTGAGGAATGCCAGGCCTCCACTGTGGTTCGGATTCCACGTTAAACTGTAGGTCCTCCATTTCATCTCACAATCACCCTACCATTACACATTAGCGTAAGTGCATATAACCCGAACGGGTAGTAAGACACAGTTCTAATAATAATAACATTAAAAACAAAAGAACAATTAAAATAGCTACATACAAATCCTACAGAACGTTGGAAAACACTTGGGGTAGCCAGCCAGGTTCATTAGCTTGGAGTACCACTTTCGAATTTGAATTTTTTTTCGATGCCTAAGCTTTGTACTAGGTTTGTACCGTTTTGTACCACAAATAAAAAGTTATCTAAAGAAATTCAAAACTCAAAAGTGGAACTCCAAGTTAATGAACCTGTAGCCAGCCTACTTTGTGAACGCAGATCTTTACTCCTGAATATAGTCTTCCTAAGACGTGTACTTTGATAGGTGTTACTCATTGGTGTAGTTTGTGAGTTAAAAATAAAACTTAATAGAGTAGAATGTTCTTTAACAAGTTATTTATAGATTATTCTATTAAAATATAGTTGAATAATAAATATAAAATGTGATTAAAAAGTTTAATATTCAAGTAAAGATAAAGAACAATGAACTATAAAATATATTCTAGATCATGATTCTGCAATATGTGTTTTTGAAATGTTAGGCTGTAAACCAAAATTTATTAAAATAAAATTTAAATGGAACATATTAAATTGATAGGTTATGATTTGTAAAATATATATGAGTTCTTTATTAGAAAGTTGGTTCCATTTCTCCTTTAATCTCGCTGATGACTTGACCTCGACTGGTTTTGGTGTATTAAACCATCATCACGACTTTTATATGAAAAAAACAAAGTTTACAGTTAAACTAAAATGATTTTGGAAAAAAATGTATAAAGCTATGTTCGTACTGTATTTGAGGGGTAGTCCCAAGAAATAAATTAAATTTCCCCTTACTTTGAAACATTATTGTCTGTGGAAAAATTACGCTATTGAATTAACACAATATCTGATTTAGCATTTGTTTTAATCTGTATGGTACGCTCAATAGCAATAGCATGTCCACATTCCTTCCTCCCCCCTCTTTCCTCAAATACAAGCAAAAACTAAATGAACACTTGCTGACAGGGCCGTTTGGGAAATCCTCTCTTCAGTAATTATCAAACAGGTAACGACAATTCCATTCAAATAACATTATTCAATTAAAGTATAGACTGCACATTGTAATCTACCGTCCCCCATGACTATAAAATCATATAATTGATATTTTATTTGACTGGTTTTGCGAGGAAATGGGCACTGCTGCTCTATATCGCTAATCAATTTTACAGTCCTTGATTGCTAGCTGTACGGTGTGTTTCAATCAGTTCTAGATTCTTTTAGTCTTTTTAGATGTAAATTTAAACCTTTCTCTTTCAAATTAAGTTTAATACCAAGGTTACTAACAGGTTAATCTAGTTTGGTTTTTTTTTGCTCCACGTCTTATTGCATCCAAGTTCTACGTTTTTAATTACATAAATGGGGCTCAGATGAAAAATTTCTAGCTTAAAAAAAAGTACCCAAATATGTTTATAAGGAGAGTTGTAAAACGTTGATGAAAAATACCCCTCAATACATCCGGCCAAGATTCGAAACCAGACTTTCCCGTCACCGCTAGACAAGACCAGAGTGGACTGACATTTAGTGTGCGTGCCCATTCGTAAGGATATAAATAAGTTAAGAAGTTCACTCTCACTAGAGTGGAGGAACGATGGGGAAAACTACCCCTAGTGTATCTAAACAAGACTCGAACCTCAACCTCCCTCTCCTCGGTAACATATTTTAGTGCGATACTGACCATGGGTACAGTGGTGTGGATGCAGCACCTGATCACTCAATAAATGGTTCGCGAACGAACGCGTCAATGCGTAGAGATTCTGATGCTGATGTTACGTTTGTTCGAATTCTGATTTGAACGATCTACAACGGTCTTCAGAACATTATAAAACCATAAAATAATAAAGTTAGCTTAAAAACAATGTGATGTCAGGTGCTGATAGCATAGTAGTAGTAGTAGCAGTAGTAGTAGCAGTAGTAGTAGTATAAGTAGTAGCAGTAGTAGTAGTAGCAGTAGTAGTAGTAGCAGTAGTAGTAGTAGCAGTAGTAGTAGCAGTAGTAGTAGTAGCAGTAGTAGTAGCATAAGTAGTATTAGTAGTAGTAGCATAAGTAGTAGCAGTAGTAGTAGTAGCAGTAGTAGTAGTAGCAGCAGTAGTAGTAGCAGTAGTAGTAGCAGTAGTAGTAGCAGTAGTAGTAGTAGCAGTAGTAGTAGTAGTAGTGGTAGTAGTAGTAGTAGTAGTATAAGTAGTAGTAGTAGCAGCAGTAGTAGTAGCAGTAGTAGTAGTAGCATAAGTAGTCGTAGCAGTAGTAGTATCAGCAGTAGTAGTAGTAGTAGTAGTATTTACAACTGAGAATGTTGGCGAGATTGTTCTATCGTGCCTTCACGTTGAATGACAAATTATAAGGTTCACTATTTGGGGTTATTTGATATTATGCAATCGTATTGTGTTGTGTCCTTTATTACTGGGCCAGATTGTAGCGTTGAATTTTGGTTTTTACTAAAAGAAACTAGCGTCTATATTCTATAACTGTTGTTGCTTAAAATAATTTATATCAATTATTTTAAAACGTATAAGCAATAAGTGAAATTTGATTTGTATCGGTATACATTTACTGTCATTTACTAATTACTATAGCGTATAATCCTGACGGGTAGTAAGAGGAAGTACTAAAAAAATCTGTTCCATTTGAACTAATTTAAAATTAGTACTACAAGATTTCAGTTTAAGTCCTAGATTTAAGCTTTGATTAATTATTAATAGCCTTTGAGTAGATTATTAATTTTAGTGATCTTATACCTTACTTTAGATTAGAACTATCAAATTATAACGCATAAATGTCCTAGTGTAGGCCTATATAATTAGGTAACTATTTTGATTGCATTAATTAATTGCAAGGCTAAAAATCGAGTTTATTTATAATACATTAAAACAATCTTATCCAACTATCTACTTAGTAAAAACTATAAACTTTCAACACTGATTAAAATTTGAGAAAAATATTCTTCTCGTATAGTAGTTTATAAATACCGGCATAAGAGTTCATTTCGAAAGCAGATTAGCCGGGAAATTATATACAAAATTATCTACAAGATATATGGCCTAACCTCAAGAAAACAATAACAAAGATTGCAGAGAAAGTACCAGGAAAGAATAACATTGAGGCAAGGAATCCTTGGATTACAGAAGAAGTGCTGAACTTAATAAAGACCATAATATAATAGAAGAGCTCAATAAACGACAAAGGAAAATAAACATTTTTAAAGAACGAAATCAACCGCAAAGCTGAAGCAGCCAAAATCTGTGATGAATAAAAATGTGGCATAATTGAAGAGTACCTAAGAAAAGGAGAACAGAACTAGCATACGAATATTTGAAGAAACACTTTCAAGATAGTGTAATGTTGTAGTTTTTATACTTTAATACTATTCCAAATCAAACGTTCTTACCCTTAAGTTTTTTCAAGTAAATTAACAATTTGATAATAGTGAACTTATTGAATCCTTATGTGTTAAAATCTTCTCTCCTGACCTAACAAACCTGGGTGGTCCTTTATATATATATAT